>PVIC010004258.1:0-63761 GCA_004025085.1 Thryonomys swinderianus | reverse complement strand
TTGATTCCTAGATATTTCCCCTCTTTGGATGCTATTGTCAAAGGAATTGTTTCCCCAATTTCTCTCTCAGTAAGTCTGTTATTTGTATATACAAAGGCTATTGATTTTTGATTGTTGGCCTTGTACCCAACTATGCTACTGAATCCGGTGATTAAGTCAAGCAGTCCTTCACGCTCTTGGCAGAGTTTTTGGGATTTTCTATATAGAGAATCATGTCATCAGCCAATAATGACAGTTCAAATTCTTCCTTTCCTATCTGTATTCCTTTTATTTCTTTCCCTTATTTAATTGCTGTGGCTAATGTTTCCGGAACTATCTACACAGAAGTAGTGGTAGTGGACATCCTTACCTTAGTCCAGATTTCAGCATGAAAGATTTCTGTTTTTGACCATTTACTGTAATGTTGACTATTGATATTTCATAGGTAGTTTTTTTAATCAGGTTTCAATGAAGACCATTCTTCAGATGAAGAAGTAGAAGTGGCTACTAAACATATGAAAAATGTTTAACATCACTGGTCTTTCCAGAGATGCCAATGAAAACAACACTGAGATTCCCTCTCACTCCAGAAAGAATGCCTGCTATCAAGAAGGTAACTAAGAACGAATGCTGGCGAGGCTGCAGGGAGAAAGGAACCCTTCTCCACTGTAGATTGGTGCAACCAGTGTGGAAGTCAGTGTGAAGATTCCTCAGAAATCTAGGATAAGAGATCTCATTCGATCCTGTTATTTCCCTGCGGGGTATACTCCCTAAAGAATTAAAAGCATCATACCACAGCACCATAGGCACGCCCACATTTAAAGCGGCACAGTTCATAAGAGTTAAATCTTGAGAAGAGCACAAAAGCCCATCAACTGGTAATGGGATAAAGAATATGTATTTTTGTGATAAAAAGGAGTAGTACATAGCCATAAAGAAAGATAAACTTGAGGCGTTTATAGCTAAAAGGATGCACCTCAAGTCCACACTCTTTTTTTTTTTTTTTTTTTTGCTTTTTTTGAGACAGGGTCTCACTTTGCAGTTCAGGCTGGCCCTGAGCTCACTATGGTGCCCAGGCAAGCCACCGTGAACTCAGCAATCCTCCTGTCCCTGCCTCCCGAGTGCTGGGATTACAGGCGTGAGCCACCACGTCCGGCATTGTAGTATGCGGTGTTGATTGTTGGTGGGCGTGAGTCTCCACGCCCAGCATTATATGTGGTTACCGGGGATTGAACTCAGGACCTTGCGCTTGCGAGGCAGGCACCGGAACCACTGAGCTAACCCTCCGGCCCCAAGTCCACACTCTTAAGTGAAATGAATAAGACACACATATAAATACTGCACTGATGCTCTAGTGTGAGAAACCGAAGGTGCAAACGAGGACCAAAGTGTGTAACGTAAATTGTGAAATAGGAAGAAGGGGAACTGGTGGGGGATTTGGAGGTAAGAAGGGAATAATGGAAACAAAGCTTATGTATATAGGGGTGGAGAGGTTGAAGGGAGGGCAGGGGAATGGGAAAAATAAAAGATACAATATGTACAGGCACAAATTCTCAATGATGAATGTGATTTTAATGTCTATCTAAAATGTGCCAATAAACTCAGTTCTAAAACAGCAACTTGTACCCCGTGTGCGCCCCAATTCCCTTGGGCTGGGCAGCGTGTTCTTAGGTGCCGGAGGTGAGGATGTGGGCACCCTGGTGGCTTGGGAGCTGCACCCCACAGAACCTTCCCCTTCCTGTAATCTTGGGGTGCCCCTGCCAGCCTGGAGCAGGCCTGGGTGACAGCGGAGCGGGGAACCACGCGCCCACTCAGGACCCCAGTGGACACTGGCGCCCACCACCGCCGCTCCCAGAGGCCCCCGGGCCGCTGCACCCCGGGGCAGCCGGGCTCTGCGCTCCTGAGAGACGGGACAGGCTCCCGGAGCACTCCCGCGCCTGCAGCCTGTGTTCGCGCGGCCACACCCAGCGCGCTCGGCCCGGCCGCCCACGCCCCTCCCCCCACCTCCTTGTTCCGAGCCTGGTTCTGACAAGCCCCCCTGCAGCTGCCAAGCAGCACAGAAGTAAGAGCCATCTGCTCTCCCTGTGCCGTCTGCCCCCCTGCTGCGGGCTTTGCCCCCTGATCGTCAACACTCAAAACCTGGACTCACTTTTCTGTCCTCCCCAAGT
This sequence comes from Thryonomys swinderianus, assembly GCA_004025085.1. Lineage (NCBI taxonomy): Eukaryota > Metazoa > Chordata > Mammalia > Rodentia > Thryonomyidae > Thryonomys > Thryonomys swinderianus. The sequence goes on along the minus strand of PVIC010004258.1, from coordinate 61,614 downwards.
CCAATCATGTCTTCATATGAAGGTTTTTTTGTCTGTGCTCGGGCAGAGCTGAGAGTGCCGTAATTGCCCGAGACTGGTGCCTCGCAGGTCTGTAACCTGGACGAGGACCTTCAGGGCGCGTTAGCCGGGTGTCCAAAACAGGTTACCCTCAGCCTTTCGGATCTCAGGCTTCCGGGACGAGGGGAGTCCGGCCCGGCATCCCCAGGGCTGAGCCACTACTGCGGGAGGAGGAACAGAGGGGCGCTCTCCGCCTGAGAAACATCTGTAAGATCATTTCATAGCACAAAGAATGACAGGACCGATTACAGCGCATCCTTAGCTAACCGCAGCAGCGGCCCCGCGGCCGGCCTGACAGCGAGCCGGCTTTTCATCCACCCCGGGCACGCGCTCCGAGGGGCCAGGCGACGTCCCTGGAATAAGGTCCCTAACTGAGATCTTCCATTCTCCCTCCCTCCCTCCCGCCGTCGGTGCGGAGTCTGGCTGTGTGCTGAGCTTCCCCTGGGCGGGCACACAGACCCACGGTGGTACCGACTTGACGGGCAGGGGATTTAAAGCCACCTGGGGCCATGGGGCGACGTGCCTGTGGCCAGCACAGCGGGAGTCCGGGCAGGACAGTCGGGACCGCACGTTCCAAGGACTGGCCGGAGTCCAGCCTGGGTGAGCCAGTCGAGAAGCCCCGGCTCAGTCTTCCCCTGCCCGCTGCCGCTGCCCGAGCCTGCGCCTGGCTTCCTTTTCCTCTCCTTTGCACCCAGTGCCCTGCGAGGCCCTCTTTAGTGCCCTCCCTGGCAATCTCACGGCCATTCTCCGTGCCAACATGAGTGCAGCCTGGCATTTTCCTCTCCTTTGCACCCAGTGCCCTGCGATGCCCTCTTTAGTGCCCTCCCTGGCAATCTCACGGCCATTCTCCGTGCCAACATGAGTGCAGCCTGACAGGCAGGGCGTGCCCTCCCCCACTCCCAACAGTGCTGCTGGCTTTATGGAAGGGAGGGGCCCGGGCCCCTTATTTGCATACCCAGCATGCTCAGCAAGCTTGCGGCCCCGCCCTCCCCAGCTAGGGCGGCGGGAGCTGTATCAGCAGCAACCCTGGGGGGCCTGTCTCTTCGTCCTGACCCCTGCGCTGCCTCTCAGACCCTGCTGAAATAAAGACTGGTTTTGAGGGTCCTGTAAACATGGTTGTGATTTATTCCTTGGTAGCGACCAGCACCTGGCAGAGATGACACATACCATCCAAGAAACTTGGCATCAGGTGGTGGCAGACAGCAGCACCGGTGACCAACAGCTGGTTGTCAGCCGTTGGCATCCGGCATCACCTAGTATCATCCTGGCACATCAGGGCTACAGACAGAGCGGCCCTTGGCAGACTCACAATTTGCATCTCAACTGGGCAGAAGAGCCGCAGGCAGCCTGGCAGCATGGGCAACGCAGCTCCTGGGTAAGAGCCGTCTCACCGGAAGATGAGGAGACCTGGCCTGTGGCTCAGCGCAGAGGTGCAAGGCTCCGGCTCAGTGTCGTCCTCAGAACCCGAACGGAAAAGACCAACACTGAGCTTGTGAAGCGAGCGTGTTTCCTGTGCGTGTCCTGGTCTCTGCAGGGCGGTCCGGGGCCCGGGCTGGGGGCAGGTCCTCTTCAGGAATGCGGGGTTCTCCCCCGGCGGGGCCCTCGGAAGCCCACGGCGGAGCTGCAGCCAGGGCCGATGCGCTTCGTCCGAAGTCGAGCCCTCCCCGCGGGACCCTCTCTGTGGAGCACAGCTCTGTGGCTGTTTAATGGTACTTTTTCATCTCCCGAGACAGCACTCTGTGGTCCCCCCTGCCCAGCGGAGCCTGGCGCCAGCTGAGCTGCCCCCACCTGCCCATCCGTGTAAAGGGCTTGACAAGGCGCGTTCCCCACCCCTGCCTGTCCCCTCTGCACAGCTTCAATGCTCGGCGGCCCCTTGGGGGGATCTCACCCGTGGGGGCAGACCGTCGCATTTCTCCAGCTTCTGCTGATGGCCCCGCCGAGGTCAGCTCAGCGCTGGGCTGCCGCCACGCGATGCGCGAGGACCCGGTGCGAGCGTGTCCTCCCACGCCCCGGCCACACAGAGGAGACGGGCTGCGCCTGTGCTGAGGGCCGCCTCGGCTCGCCTGGCAGCAGGACGGAGGGAGGGGCGTTGGCAGCTGCCCCCGACACAGGAGCTGGGGGTCCTGCTCAGTGACGTCACTGTGCTGCAACATCGTTAGAGCAGCCGAGGTCTGGTCTCAGCCGGCACAGCCGCAGTGACACTGTCCGCCGCGGACCCTCGTGGGCTCGTCCTGTCCTGAGGCCGCCCCGCCGAGCCCCAGGCCCGTGTGGGGCAGACCAGCTCCTCCCCCGTGCACAGGGCACCCCGTATGATACCCTGCGTGGGGCTGGGCCAGGGGACAGTCTCTGCATTGAAGAGGGACGGGCTGGACCCCGGGCTCAGCGACCTTCCCCAAGGGCCTGTCCTTACCTGCGGGCTCCGCGTGGCTTCCTGTCTGCCTGGCTCGGTGACTCCGCCCACATCAAAGTCACTTCCTGTAACCCACTGAGTTCTGCCCCACCCCCGTGCATTAGGTCCCCATAAAGTCCCCCGCAGGTATCAGAGCGCAGGGCAAGGCCGTGCCAGTCACAGCACCACATGCACATTTCCCAAGGGCATGGGTGAGGTCCCGCCCCTTCTGCCTTGATGTATCTTTATCTCCACAGCCTGGCGGGCTCCAGACTCCCGGGGCTTCCTCAGACACCCGCCTGCTCCGGCCTGGCCTTAGCTAATCCTGCTGCTGGCACACGACGGTGACCAGGTGCTGCTCGCGCCGGACCTCTCGCCTTCCGCCTGTCACACCACCTCTCCGAGCTCCACACGGGCACCAGCTGAAGCCACCTGCACGGGTGATGGAGAGATGCCATTCCCGGTGGGTGGTGAACCGGGCACGTGGCAGACCCTGCTGCTTGTCTACACGGACTTCATTCTCCAGAGACGCCTGGTTTTAGGAGCACGCGGCCTCTGCCTGCGCCACGCGGGTCTGGAAGGGACCAGCCCTCACCTCCGGACACGCATCTCGGTCGGCCCCGCCAGCATGCTGGGAGTCGGGCGTCCCCAGCGGGCGATGGCCTTGGGGCTGCCTGGCGCTGAAGGCGGGCCGGGCGTGCGGGAGGAAGCTTCCCAGGGCAGACCCACCGAGGTAAGAGCCCGAAGAGGCCACCGAGTCCCAGGCTCACAGAGTCTCTGCTCTTGACCTCGGCTTTCCAGGGCTCCCCAGGGCCTCCCGGCTTCTCCCTCTTCAGCCTGGTGCCGGCAAACCTCAGGCAGGTGTGAGATGCCACGGAGCTGGGCTGTCCAGTGCCCAGGGACCCTCAGTGGGGGTGAGTATTGGCACAGGGACCCCTGAAGAGCACGCTAACCGAATCAAGGCTGCAGCTTGGCAAATACTCCTCTGTGGGCCTCGGTCCCTTCCAGCCAAGGCAGCATTTCCATTTTTATTGCAATCACATGTGTGGGCCGTTCATGCGACGCTATCACTGATCACGTTCTGCAGCCGTGTGTATGTTTTGTTACTGGAAAGTTCACCGAATGCAAACGCGATGGTATTAAAATGCTTAACAATTCAAAGGAGACAAGATCTATCCCCAGATGCTCGGTCTGGGGCAAATTCTGCAGCGCACGAGATAAAAGGGCCTGAAGACGTCTCAGAAGTGAAGATGACACTTCAGGTGAATTGTAAGAAGAGAGTGATTCTTTCTGGTTTAAAAAAAAAAAGTGAATAAACGTGCCTGCAGCCTGTTTACCTTTCTAAGCTGGAAAGAAACCACACACCCAACAGCGGGTCTCTTCCAGCTTCTCCCAAACAGTTACTGAGACTCAGCCCAGGCAGCACTTAACTCTTTCCTTTACGTGGAGTCTGACCAGGGCTGGGCGAGGACTACAGGAAACGGTGGCATGGTGGTCACACATAGTCCTAGCCCAGCACACACATGTGAGGCTGGCCCTCTGAGCCCTTCCCTGCTAGGGAGGCCGGGTCCCTTGTCCTGGGTCAGTTATCCTACAGAATGCTGCAGCGCCTGTGCCCAGTGGGTTGTGTTTGGGCCAAAACACCGTGTATGTGATATTCTCCCTCCTCAGGGCAATACCCCCAGACACACAGTGCCTGTCTGCCTCAATCGAGATGCTAATATTGAGCACTGGGTTGAGGAAATGCTCGGCTTCAGGACTGGTAGATTTCTCTCTGAGAAATTAGAAAATAATTTGTAGGGAGAGTCTCAGATTATGTAAATATCTTGTGCCTAAGCAAACATGGCCCCCTTTCCCTGATTTAGCATCCTCTGACAGTTCACGCCTAAGCCAATTACTCCAGCGATAATCATCACAAATGATGGTTCCTAGCTCTGGATTCTGCGGTATGTACTCCTGGGCCTTTGCTCAGAGAGAGAGAGAGAGCGCTTTGCATTTCCACTATTTATTCCTTGACACATCGAGCTAGTCAGTTTGCTCTCAGTGTAACAAACAGCCAAGATGAGCCCTGCGTGAACAGGGAAGCGTTGTTCCGACGCATGGTGCGGGGGGTGCAGCACCTCTGGGGCGTGATCTTCTGGGAGACCCTTGGAATCTGAAGTGCAGCGCACACTTAGCCATGTATGTGCACAAGCCGTCCCTGACGTACTTCCGGTGTGGATGCGGGGTCCTTGTCTCACCACACACTCAGAACCTGCCGCTTGCTCTCTGCTGGGCACTCGCACGGTGCTAGCACTGGCCAGTCGCGGGCCTCTGGGCTGCCTTTGCTCCCCTGGCACCTGTCCCCACCACCTCTGTCACCTGGAGAGGTCCGAGGCTCTGCTGAGCTTCCGGCCTCCTGGCCTGAGGCTGTCTCCTCCCTCCGGGAGCCCTGGCTCTTCTCTGAGGAAAGCCGGGAGGCTTCCGGGCAGAGCAGCTGTAGGACAGGGCTGTGCTGCGCGGGTCCTGGCTTCTCTGGGGTCTGAGCTCCCACTCAGGCCCGGGGGGCCCCTCAGCACGCCCGCCCTCCCTTTCTCCTCTCTCTCCTCCGCTCCGCCTCTCTCTCCCCTTTCCTTTTCTCTACCTGAAGGAAAGCGACGTCATGGGAAAAGTTAGAAAACGTCCGTCCATCTCTGAAGGGTCCGGGTCCAGCTCCTACCTGCAGTGTGGCCTCGGGTTTACTACTTTAATCTCTGAGCCTCAGTTTCCCCACCCCGAGACACAGTGAGCCCCAACCCACAGGCCAAGGAAGCCGGCGTCCCAGGGGCCCGGCGTCCCGGGAAGGAGAAGCCAGGAAACCCTGGCAGGAAGGTGGCGCGGCAGCCATCAGAGCAGCCCTTCCTGCTGGGCAGAGACACGACGGCTTGTCATAAGACTGTGCCTTTCAGCAACATAAACTTCTCCAGGAAATGTGCTTATATCCGCAAAATGTATCAAATGGGATAAAACTATCTAAACAAGCGTGACTCAGGCGCATGCTTCTGACTTAAGCAAATGGATTTCAGTTTGCAGTTTGCAAATTCCTCCCTGGAGTTAGATCTTGGAGTCACTTTGCACAATCCTGCTCTTGGAATAGTTTTCAAAGAAAGAAAAGCCCTAAGGCAGAACACCTCAGTTCCACGGAGGCTTCCTGTGCGCCCTCCCCCTGGGCCTGCTCCCAGGGCGGGGAAGGTAGCCGGCCACCCGCCACCGCCCTCCACGGACACAGCCTCCGCTCCGGGACGCAGAGGCTCTGGGCTCCTTGTGGGCCCTGGGAAGTGTCCAGAGAACCCGGAGCCCCACGAGCGAGACGAGGGTCCAAGCAGCACACGCGGCTCGAACTCATGCGCAGCTGTCAGAGACACGGGGGCTTGCAGGGCCGGGTGGCGGAAACGCAGCACTGTGGCCGCAGACCCTCCGCCCGGAGCCGGGGCACGGCAGGAGCGGCTGTGCGCGGGGCCTGGGCTGCGGCTCTGGACAGCCCAGCGGTTCCCTGGCCGCCCTCTCAGGGGCTCCTCCCGAGTCACCTCACGGCGGACAGGGAAGGACCTTCTCCTCTCGGTGTCCTTCCTCCCTTTGGGGCATCGGGTCCTGCTGGCGAGGGCCCGTTTCTAGCGGCCTGGTCCCTCAGGATGGGCCAAGGGTGTCAGCGGCCACAGATCCCAGAGACACGAGCTGCCTGGAACCATCCCTGCTGGACGGAGCTCGGAGGCCTCCCCGTCTCCAGGGAGACAGGAGCCTTCCGTGGAGGTGGCTGGGCCCCGAGAGCTGTCACCAGAGGCCAAGGCACAGTAGGCAGGGGGTGCCCGGGCCCCTGACCGGACTCCGGGAAAGGGAGGGCTGGGCTGGAGACTTACCTCCAGGGGCTGTGACTTAATCAACCATGACCCCACCACGTTCCTCCGTAAATGCCCCGCAGCGGGGTCCGGGGGCCTCGGGTGGCCATCCTGTTATTGGGGCAGGGGACGCTTTTCCACTTGTTCTGCAGATATCGCCATCATGACAAATCTGCAGCGCGCAGTGAAGCATTTCCCACGTCCTCTGTGCCATCCTAGCAAAGACTGTGCCCTGTGGGGGTCAGAGGGGCACTGCCCCACTGGGGCTCTGAATTGATGTCCAGTGCGGGCATCTTTGGGGTCCCGTGGTGGGGTCTGCACCTCAGGCAGTCCGCGTGGGCACTGCTGCTCTGGGGAGCCTGGGAGTGAGGGGCCAGGCATGAGGGGCACCAAGGGACATCTGGGTGAAGTGCCGTGGGTGCAAACGGCGGAGAAGAACTGGTCCCACAAAGTCTGTGCCTACTGGGCACATCGGCAAGAGGAGCGAAGGAGGGTTTATCGTCCACATCAGGGCACCAGCTCCTGAGCCTCAGCTCTGCTCCCTGCACCCCTTGGTCAGCCAGGGCGCAGTGGACACTAGGCTCGGGGGCCGGAGGCTCCTGTCCTCCCACGCCCGGCTCCACGCTGGGCACCCTGACCCAGGCGCTGTCTGGGTGGCCGCCCATCGCTCACCCCAGGCAGCATCCCCGTGACCGGCCGCAGGCAGCTTTGGGGTCCCGCTTGTCCCCTCCATCTCCGCGGGACACGGGCCGACACCTCGCTGGGCGCTGGTCTGAACCTTCAGGGACGCACACCCCGCCATGCTGCGTGTGCCACGGAGATGTAGCTCTCTGCTCCCCGGGGCGGGGGGCACGAGTGCTCCCTGCTCCAGAATAAATAAGGATGGGTGCAGAGGGCGTCCAGGCGCAGCATGCAGCTCGGAAAGGTAACTGACTCCTGCTGGGGTGGCAGGGGCTGACTTCTGCCAGGGTGGGGCTGGCACTGCCTGGGTCTCCACAGGGACAGCGTTCAGGCCACAGTAACCAGGAGCAGCGAGAGGCCTGGTCCGGGGACATAATCAGTGGCTGATTAGGACAGAACTTTACATGAAAATAATCATGGGATCAATAGGCAATACAATGAATAGGGGGAGAAATGGAGCATCAGCAAGTCCAGGGAGCCCAGGTCCTTCCCTCACCGAAGGGGAGGCGATCGCCTCCGGGAGGGAGCTGGTGTCCAATGCGAGGGGCCGCAGGAAGTGCCCGACCCTACCCACAAGGCTTTGCTCTCCAGACTTAGCAGTGGGCTCAGGAGACAGAGCCCGACAGGCCATCGGCGCGGGGCCTGCACTGGGACACGGGCCGGACCCGTCCTCACTGGTGACCGGCACGATGCTCCCCGGAACTCACCCGAGAGGGGTGCCGACAGGGCACCCCTCCCAGCACCCACCCCCTGGGTTTGCCAGCATTCTCTGGGCTGCAGATCTCCTCATCCTCAGGGGACACAGGGCATCACCCCAAAGGACACAGCCGCTTCCGCCGGCCCCGCTGCCTCCTGCTCTCCCCACTGGGCTCTGACAGCAGCTCGTCCGAGAAACAGTCCTGAGGGGCCCGGACACAACACTGCGCTCTGTCGTCCCACCCTGGCCCCTTCCTGCCCCGATGGGGCCCAGCCTGGGCCTTGAGGCCGTGGCATTCCTGGGCGGGTCACCCGCTGGGCTTTCTGAGGAACCCAGAAGTTGCCTGGGCACTGCAGAACGTCAGGGTCGGGAGCAAAGGGCTCTTTCCCGGACTCAGCCTGTCTCGCAGGCTGACACAGCGCAGGCCCCGTGTCAGAGGCGCGAAGGGTGCTGGCCGTGACAGCCACTGAAGCCACCCACAGCCGCCCTCCCGGCAGGGAGGAAGAACTCGCCAAACTGCCTCGCAAGCCCTTCCTCCCGCCACAGAATGTTCTAGAACATTCCCGTGGGGCAGGTACGGGGCCAAACACCCCCAGAGAACGCGGTGGAAGAGGAGGAGACGGTGAAGGGCCGCCACATGGCACGTCCCACAGTGAGTGGGAGGGCGCGGCAGGCCTGGGCGCCTCCGGCAGGGCTGGCAGAGCCAGGTCTGCGCCTCCCTCGAGTGAGAGCTCCGGCCTGAACCCCTCTCCCGAGCCCTCACAAGCCCCGGCTGAGTCGAACCCAACAGGTGCTGGGACTGGAAAAAGCGGCAGGATGCGCTGTCTCAAAACGAATGCGACGCCACTGAATTCAGATCTCAGGGTTAGGCCATGGAGGCCTGAGGCCAAGGGGGCTCGGGACAGGCGCTGAGCGCCCTGCCAGGAGTGGGGACTCCAGGAAAAGCGGCAGCAAGCCTCGGCGCCCAGCTGGCCGGTCCCTCAGGAGGGCGGGACCTCACCACGGCAGCCCCTCCCGCGGCGCTCCGTCAGGGCCGCGCCTTCCGCAGAGCCGTCCTGGAGAGGGGTCCCCACACCACACGCTCCCGAGTCCGCAGGGACTCCGGCTGCACCGCGACACTGGGCCCCGGCGACCCCGAGAGGGGAGCCCGTCACCAGTGGGGGCCCCGCAGAACCTCGCGTGCGCCCCCTGGACCCGGCGCCGCCCCGCCCTGGCTCCCGCCGGAGATGCGCGCTGTTGCCTGGAGACGCTCCCCCGCCCCGCTCCCACCGCCACTCCCTGGTTTTCTGCTTAATTCTGTAAAAACATGCAATTCGGCTGGCAGGAGCTTTCAGATTTAAATATAGAGATTGGATTAAATTAGTGTTGAAGTGGTGTTTGAATCTACGGAGCAAGAAACGAGTGAGATCTTACAATGCGAAGCAACGTGGCGGAGGGCCGGGCTCGCGCGCCGCTTCCTCCCCGTCCGGCAGCTCGGGGCGGCCTCGCTTTCGGGGTTTGCGCCCCGGCGGAGGCAGTGCCAGGCCCCGGGACTGACGGGACTCTGGGGTGAGCCCGCCTGCGCGCTCGCCAGCCTTGGGTCCTCGGCGGCTTCCTCCCTCTTCTCCCCGGAACCCGCATGGGCCTGGCGCACGAGCAGTGAATGGAGCCAAAGGTCACACCCGCAGCCCAGCCGGCTCTCGCGGCCTGCGCACCTGCCGGCTTGCTTCCGGGCCCTGTGGCCGCCTGTCCACGCGCTCTGGTCAGCCCGGGCGGTGGAGGGACGCGCGGGGCCACGCGGGAATCGCCCAGAGGCCGCGGCCGCCAGGGCGCCTCCCCCTCCCCCCCCCCCCCCCTCCCCCTCAGCTCGCAGGATTCGGGGAGCTGCCTCGCTGAGCCCGCGGAGCAGCGAAGTGAGCACACAGTTGTGGCTCTGAGAGTGAGCTCCGAGTCTGGGGCGTCTCCGGGAGCCACGGAAGCCGGCTGCCACGTGTCCCACCGCAGGACTCTCGGTCTCTCCCCTCACCGAGCGGAGGGGGAAGAACTGGTGCTTCGGCTCTTTAACACGGAGCGCCGAGCGACTTGCCGACCGCAGGGCTCGGGGGGCCCGTGGGTGTGAGCTGAGGACCCCCGCAGGGGCCCCGCCCCGCTCGCCTCGCCCTGTGCGCTGGACGGAGCCGGTCCTGCCGGGAGCGGACCGCGGATCGGGTGACAGACTCAGTGGCCCCTCCGGACCCGGCGGGGTCTTCTGGTACCAGCTCTTCAGCCACACAAGCTGTTTCAGGGCCCAGAGCCCCGGGAAGCCGCGAAAGGACAAGCGGCGCGGGGCGGGGCGGGGCAGGGGCTGGCATTTGCTGCATGCGTCAGTGATGCTGCCGCCGGCCGTGGGCACTGGGCACGGGCCACGGACAAGCTGAGGAAAAGCCCGGCTGGGGCAGAGGGGCGGCGGCGTGGTGGTCACTGACTCCTGCCATGGAGCCGCAGGCCCACGCCTCCGCGCTGGGGCGCGTGTGGAAGGGGGTCCCAGAGCCTGTGACGCTCGGTTCTCGGAGTCCTCAGAGCCCAGGAGCGGCCCCTGGAGCCAGCACGGACGGCTGGCCCCTGTGCGGAATGGCTTCTCGCATAGCGCAGCGTGTGCAGGGACAGCACGTGCCCCTGTGGCGCCGTGGGCACGTGTGTCACACGCTCCGATCAGACGCGACGCCCCCTCTCTCCTCACGCCACGTCATGTCTTGTCTCTCCTGTGGAGGCACAATGCTTCACTGGCAGCAGAGTGGGCACGGTGCCAGGTCTGTGCCATCCATCCATGCTGCTGGGAACTCCTCGAGGCCAGGGCACGTTGGATGCCAGGGCCGTGTGCTGCTCTGGGTTTGTAACCCTCCAGCCATGCACACAACCCTGCGAAGCGGATGGCCCTTTGTGCCGGGAGCTGAGGGGCTGGGGGCTGGGGAGGGAGTGGCGCCCTGGGCGCGGGCAGAGGGGCAGTGGGCAGGAAGGCAGCGCGGACAGGGGGCCACACTCGGGGTGCCCGTCAGTCTCCCACTATGTCTCCTGAAAAAGCAAAAATAAGTGCGTGAGCTCCAAATGGGATTTAGTAAAGGCGCTCGTCAGGACCCCGCACGCTGCCTCACGATGACTCCGGCCCAATGCGCAGGGACAGCGGGGACCATCTGCCATGGGGGAGCCTGTGCCAGCTGACGTACCCAACGACTCTGCCGACGGCATGGCGAGAAGCCATCTCCAAATACGCCCTGCGCCTCACACTAGGACCCTGGGTGTCTACACCGGCCTCTGAAATGCTGGCGCACATCGCCCTCGGCTCCAGGAGGAGCCCAGGCCCCGAGGCGTGTTCAGCGCTCGGCAACCCCCCCTTCCGGTTATTTTTATAAGTTTAAGATATTATTACCAAGCGCCAGAACAGGCAGCCCTAATTACCGCTCCGCTGAGCTGCCAGCCTTTGCCACGGAGGCAGAAATGGCATTTCTGCTAATTCTGTGTTCAACTCCAGCAAGCGTCCCCTTGCACCTGCGCTGTCAGGGAGCTGGAAAAGGGGGTGGCCATCTCCCCCTGTCTAAATTTTTCTCTTTTCCTCAATACTGGAGATTGAACCCAAGACCTTCACTCTGAGGTAAGTAGCTAGCTTTTTATGGTTCATTTTGTGACAGGGTATCTCTAAGGTGGAACTTTGTGGGGGCTGGGCTCAAATTTGGGATCCTCCTGCCTCAGCCTCCTGATTTCTGGGATTAGAGGTGTGCACCACCACACCCAGCCCTGTCTGGGGAACTAATGCCATTTTGCAATGGCATGGGTAGAGTCACACCCTAAAGTGCTCCGCCCATCAGTACTTCGTAGCTCCCTCGGACCTGGCTGTACCTGGGGATGTTCTCACACCCAAAAATCGGGGAGACACAGGCTGAGCTAGAGAGGCCTTCTGCGTGAGAACTGAGTGGGATGATGGCACAAGCAGGTGACGGTGAGGCCAGAGTTCCCACGCCAGGCTCCAGCCAACGCGCCCCTACTTGAACCTACGCTGACCAGCAGGACATGGAGGAAGTGAACAGGATGGGAGCCTTCCACCCGGGACCTGCGTAAGGACCTGCGTAAGGGCCCCGCCCCCCGGGCCCCGCAGGCCCCTCCATCAGGAAGGTACACCTGCTCTGTCAGGGAGCCCTGTCATCATGCCGCTCTGCAGCGGGAAGGGCAATCTCTGACCTCTTTGAGGGAGTCAGAGGGACTCTGTGAAGAAAGTGGGGGCCCAGGGGCTTTCCCCTTACAGGAGCTGTGAAATGCTGCGGGCAGAGGCGGCCTGGCCCAGAGCAGGGGACCCTCATCCAAGGCTTCTTGCGTGTGACTTTGGGGCTGGAACCAAAGTCCATCGTGCCCTCCTCCTGCAAGAAGAAACAAGGCTCAGAGAGACAGGTGGCACCTGGAACCCCAGAGCCACATACACCAAGAGGCATCTGCAAACTGGGCTGGAGATGCGTCCGGGAGGGAGGGAGCGAGGAGGCGCCTCTGCCGGGTCCATCACCGCTTGGTGATAAACAGGTAATTGTTGCTATAATTAAAGTGCTTTCAGTAATCGCAGACCTTTGCATTTGTCAAACACTGAAGTATGTTGAGTATTGTCATAAAATGTGGGCAAACGAAGGAGCACTTGACTGTTCATTAAGCCCTGGAATGTTCCAAAGCCGGGATAAGTAATTTCAGGACAAATAAAATCAACCATCCGACCAACAGATATTTCCTATGTACAGAGGAAGAGAAGTGGGCAATTGGGTGAATTCAACCCAATAAAACTAGCGTGCCTACCGGCGGAGATATCCCACAGGAGTCCTGCCTGCTGCGGAAGGGCCCTCATTAATATTGCCTGAAACTCTGCTTAACATGTGTTTTTTATTCATGAACTGAGAATTGCATGGGTGCGGAGCTGAGAGCCAGCCTAGCAGGCTGTGCTGATCCAACGTGCAGGGCTAGGGCGGGGGGAGGTCCTCACAGGACAGCCAGGTGACCCGACGGCGACACTGGCACCTGCACCCACCGCTGGGGCTGGCGTTCTGTTGCGTGGCCCTGGAAACCATGGCTGGCACTCACGGACAGCAAATTCAGTGGTCTGACTACACACATCACACCGCATACCCTACCACACCGCTCACACACACCTTACCTCACGGTTCACACTGCGTGCTCGCTGAGCATGTGCACGCACCTCAGCTCACACGTGATGGCTTCAGACGACCCCAGTGGAGAGTCTCCCCGGGGAGGCTGCGTGCAGGGGTCTCTCCTCTGTGTTCCAAGCCCAAGGATGCCTCAGGCTGCGACATCTAGAACGCTATAGAGGAAGAAAAAGCCTGACAGTCCTAACAGTCCCCCGTGGCTCCTTCCACCGCATTCCTGAAGGGGGTGCCAGCACAGACAACTGTTGCCACCTTGGAAATAATGGCCTCGCTCTTGAGAAAGATACTTCACTCAGAGGTGATGCGGGCTGTGCTCCACGTCCAGTTATCCTTGCGCAGGGAGGTATAGAGGGAGAGTCATGCAGGGGCAGCCACCTGGCACCCAGCCCTGAGTACTGGTGCAAAGGTTCACACCCTGCCAGGGGGCACTCAGTATGCAGTAGGGCCCCTGATGCCCAGTGAGGTGCTGCTGTGACTTCCAGTGAACATACAAAAAGCCTGAATCTTGGAAGAGTGAGACAAGGTCAAAACTGCAGAATCGTGTGGTTGGATCTTATGAAACTCCCAAATCTTCAGCCATTGTTGGACCTAAAATAATAACCTCACTGAGTTTACACCATGAAGAAAGCAATAGAGACAGGATGCAGGCTTAGACCTCTTGGATCCATACTTTAAATTTGATGAGTAAATAGTCCTTATCTAAAAGTGGAGATTTAAAATCCTACATTAGCTCCTTCACATCCTCCAGGAGCATTATATCACTGGAATCTCACTAAACCCTCAAAGAAAACCAGATGTGGGCTGTACGAGAACATGGGGACTCAGGTGGCAGAGTGACCGTGGAGAGGGCCCACAGACACAGATGGCTGTGCCAAGCGTGGCGACAGGGAGGGGAAGAACACCCTCAAGCCCCAGCTTCCAACAGGTGTGACTTCTCACAGTTCGTACAGCTCATTTCAGCAAGTGTGATAACCCAGGGGGTCACCAGGGACTTTCTCCACTTATGGATGTGAACTAGGTCCAAGACCTCACGCTCAGCACGTCGGGAGATGGACTTGTGCTGCCAAGTGTGTAAGGAAGTCTTCTCTCCACATGGATGCCACACAGCTGCCCATCACCATGTCGGGCTCTTTGATGCTCCCCAGATGCAACCCTACCCTGGCACATGGGGTGCTGAGACTCTATAGGCAAGGGTCCTGGGCCATGCATTCTCCTCAGCACCAGGTCCTTGGCAAGGTCCAAATGCAAATCCACTACCCACATTTTCACCCACTTTTTCATTCCTCGCCAAGGCTAGTCCTGCTCTCAAAAGACTCAGTGACAGTCACTCCCATCAATGCTAACCTTATTACATCTCAGTAATGACACAAACCGAAGTGTAGTCTGATTGCGGCACACAGAGAAATGATCTTGTAAGAGAAAGAAGTGCTATTCCCAAGGCTGACAAGCAATTTTGAGTGCAAGACTTGTGAAGACGGTGATAATTGTTTGTTTGTACCACCTTGGGAGACTACATCTGCAGCCCAGGGCAGAGCCAAGTATGGTGGAGGTATCTGTGATGAGGCTCCCCACTGGATAGTCATAAATGACTCACAAATGGGAAAACAGAGCTTCTGGAGATGATGAGGGAGGAATCTGGACAGTATTCCGTGACTCAGTCTGTAGTTCTGAGGACAATACATTGAGCTCCACTTAGGATAGCGTGGAGCCGGCATCCCCTAATCTGTCACTGCCTGAGCTAGGGCTCCTTCCAAGATGCTTCACAGTGTATAGTTCCCTTGCCATAGGAGAAAGTGGTTCAGTGATGATGGCTGCTAGCATTGGCTTAATATGCCATGCACTCATCACCACCATCACCAGATATCACCACCATCACCAGCTTCATCACCATCATCACTGTCATCACCATCATCACTATCATCACCATCATCATCACCATCATGACCATCATCACCATGTCACTATCACCATAATTATCACCATCATCGCAGGGATTATCACCATCATCACTGGGATTATCACCATCATCACCGGGATTATCACCATCATCACTATCATCACCAGGATTATCACCATCATCACCACCATTACCACCAGGATCATCACCAACACTACCACCACACCATCACCAACACCATCATCATCACCATCACCATGATTATCATCACTATGATCACCACCATGATCACCATCACTACCATCACAATCACTGTGATCATCACCATCACCATGATCATCACCATCATCACCATCACTATGATCATCACCAACATCATCACCAACATCATCACCATGATCATCACCATCATCACCATGATCATCACCATCATCACCATCATCATCATCACTATGATCATCATCATCACCATGATCATCACTGTTTTTATCACCATGGGCATCGCTGCTACTGTTCCTGTTGTGACTTCAGTTAACACGTGATGGAAGGATGGTTGTTATCCCAATGAATAACTCAGACTCAGCATAATTTTTCTGCTTAAAATATTCTGGCAGTTGTGTTCAGAGTATAAATCACGGCACAGCCCTGGGGAGGAAGCCATATGTTGTGGCTTCCTTCTTCCACATCTGTTGATGAGAGGCAGGCAAGAGGATCTTTGGGCACCTGGACACTGCCCAGCCTGCCTGTGTGGGCGCTACAGACCTTCCAATTCCCCTGATACTTCAGAACTAGACCCTATTTGTGGACTGGACCAAGTAAATTCCTGAAGGTAATAAGGAAAAGTGAGGCCTATATCTTTTCTCTGGTCCTTTTTTGGAAACAAGCTGTGGATGAAGAAAAGCCATTAGCTCTGACACAGGGACCAGGGGTAGAGGGAGCCAAAGGAGAAGAGAGCCTGTCAGGACCTTTATGACATCTATTCTCTGGACCCAGATGATGTCAGGGTTCAGAGCCTCAGAATTGCGGTGGAGAAGGTGGGGCTTAGAGAACTCCGTGACAGTCTGTTGATCTCCAAGAAGTTGTTTTCTACCAGCTCCAACGTGCAGCTTGCCTCTTGACTCTGTCCCAAGGATGAGTGGCCTATCTAACAGCTGGGGTGGGGTCTGGCTGCAACGTCAGCAGTAGCCCAGTGGGCAAAGGGAAGGTGCTGCTCTGAGCTTGCTGTAAGCAGGCATCTGTCCTCTGCTCCGCCTGTCTTGTTCCCTGGGGCAGGAAGGCTCAGCTTATGCAGAGAAGACTCCAGGCGGCCACCCCCTTCAGTCATTCCTTTACTGGCTTAGAATTTACGAAGAGAAAGAGGCAGAAGTCAAGGGCCAACGCCCCAAGGAAATAATACCCCAGGTAGCATGGACAGCTCCCAAGCCAGCGCACCAACAGCCACGTGCAGATGTCTGGAACCCTGTGACCAAACACACAACATCCTGATGGATGGAGGACATTCCTAGAGACATGATGGTCATATATGTGAGGTCTAGGAACATGGGGAGGCAGGGGAGATGCACCAGAGAGAGCCCCCCAATCCCCCAGCAAGCCAGGGCCAAGGTATCTGTAGTACCACAGAGAACCCATCCAACAAGACGCAAGTGAAACTGCTCGGTGCTTACAGAAGCCCCTGAGGAAAGACCACCCCAGAGGCCACTGAGGCCACACAACCAGAACCTCCTGGCCATTGCTGAGTAGCCCGGAAGCAGAGCATATTTTGTCTCTGATCTCCATCTACCCTCTTGCTCCCAGGCACCAGGGAACCATTTTGACTACAGGCCTTGGACTGTCTGTGGTCTCAGACCTCACCTCCCAGGAGCAGAGATCTGTAAGCAGGAATGTGTGTGGGACAGTGACTCACCCAGTGCTTCTAAAACTGCAGCTGTAGGACAGACACAGTCACTGTTGGATTAACTCAGGCCACATGGCCCTGCAGAGCCCAGTCTTGACAGGGCGGCCACATCTGGTCAAGAGGCATTGAAAACAAGACTCCCCTCAGCAAGGACAGAACTGCAGAGTGAATGTGAACTTTCATTTCTCTGTCCTGGACCTTGCAACACTTGGGCTTAACTTTAAAAGACCATTTAGTATTTGCTGTTATTTTTTTCTCCCGAGCCTTTCATCGCAGATGATTCATGGTGTTCTAACTTGGCTCGCTTTGAAGTTGCTGACACTGTATTATTTGGAACACGTGAGGTTGTTGCATAACCTCTGGTATTTGCATTGATGAGTGGAGCGAACGCCGTTTGCAGTGGGAAATGGAACAGGCAGTGAATCCTGAGAGGGAGAACAGGGTGGCGTCCTGACTGCTCTGGTCCTGACAGGGCCCCCTAGAGGCAAACCACAGTGATCACAGGAACTTGGGAGCCAAGAGGGTAAAGGGCACCTCAGGGTGGCTTCTTCTACAGTACGGTCCTGTAGCTTTGTGTTCTGTGTTACAGTGCTGCATGTAAGAGGTTTGCAGGTCAAGCAGCCAACCACTAGGAATTTCCTCTGACCCTTTCTTTGTGCTGAATATTGTAACCTCCATGCTGTAGACAATTCCTTGTTTAGGAACCAATTCATGTAATGACCTAGTCGTGGGGACATATTGCAGTTGTTGAATAAGGAGTGTCTGTATACAACTCCCATAGGAAACACACGCTTTGCATGCTACCCAGTAGCCCCACTTGTTGGTACTTCCTCACACTAAACATGTATGTCATGTTTGTAGCATTGTTTATAAACATCCATCGTTAACAAGAACTCAATTGTTCATCAAATGGTGAAGGGAAAAGTACCCTATGACATATCCATTCAGTGGAATCCTAGAGACATTTGAAATAGAGAAACCAGATCCAAGAGCTGGAAACTGCTTCATTTACAGCATGCTTCATATTATATTGAAATGTAAAATACTTATAAGAGACAAAAACAGGTCCCTGGTTGGCCCAGTCTTGGTTTTAGATGATCAGCTACCCGACATCTAGGGATTTGGGGTGGTGAACTGTTTCATAGCTCCCTTGCCTACTCTATAATCAGTTATGAGATGCCCAGACCCTGGGCAGCTTCCTGCACCTGCAGAACTCTGCCTTTGTAAGAGGTGGGCCCAGCAGGGAGGGAAGTGTCAGCAGCTCCCACCCCACTCTGCCTATGCTGGCTTTGGGCCCGTTTTCCGGCGATGGAAGCCCCTCTGAACATCAGCTCCAGGGCAAGCAGAAGTACCAGCTCGGGCCCATTGCTCCTGGAGCCGAGTCCCCGCCACACCCGTCTCGCTCAGCTGGCATCTGCTGCCCACACCCAAGAGCCGGTTTCTGCCTGCAGTGTTTGAGCAGCCCTGCATTTGGCCCAGGCACAGGAAGTACCCTAACCAGAAGCGACTCATTTTGGGGATCCTGGGCCCCTGACAATACCCCAGACCAAGTGGCTTGGACCACGGAAACACGCCCTCTCCCAGGCCGAGAAGCCAGAGCTCAGATCTGGGTGTGGCATGTTGGTCACTTGGAGGCTGCCAAGGTCTGACCCAGGCCTGTCTGGCTTCTAGCGAGTGCTGGCCACGTTGGGGACCCTTGGCTTGGTCCTGTACCCCCCGATCCCCACCTCTCTTCACATGGCTGCCTCTGCATCCAAGATCCCCTTCTTACAAAGACCCTGTCCCCCGGGTGGAGGTGCCCACCCCACTGCAGGGAAGACTCGCCCCGCTCAGGTCACCTGCCATGACCAGTCTCCATGCAAGTCCTGACCTGAGGGCCTGGGGCAGGAACTTCTGCACATACAGGGGTGGGGGGACAATGCAGCCCATAATAAGGAGCCAGCCCAAAACGAAAGGGAATCTCCACAGTCTGTACATGTGCGCGCACACGTGTGCGTGTGTGTGTGTGTGTGTGTGTGTGTGTGAGTGACAGAGAGACAGAGACAGAGACAGAACTTCTTAGATATAATCAGTTATGGGGGTGCATGCCCATAATCCCAACACTATGGGAGGCTGAGACAGGAGGATCACATGTTCAAGCCCAGTCTAGGTAACTTCTGACCTAGTGAGATCTTGTCTCTAAACAAACAATAAAAGGGCTGGGGCTGTGGCCCAGTGCCAAGGCCCTGCGTTTAACCTTGAGTGCAGAAGGAAAGTGAAGGAAAGGGAGGGCGGGGAAAGGGGAGGGCAAAGAGAGACGAGGCGGGGGGGGGGAGGGACAGGGAAGGAGCCAGCAAGGAAACTTCATGCGGCCTCAGTACCTGTTCTGCACTGCTGCACCCGAGCTCCTCTCTGGCTGCTCTTACTAGAAAACAGCACCCCAAAGTCCTGCGAGGGTCTGCGCGCAGGACTATGGGCCGCCTGGACCACCATCTCTTCTGTCTACTTTACTCGACTCTGCCTGTTTACACACTGTGGAAATGCCTGTGTCCAATTAGCGCCAACCCCAGGCTCCACCATGCCGGGACGAGCTTGGCATGGTGGCCCTGACTCTCACAAGTCAGGTCCCTGTGGTCCAGAGAGTGGCACAGTGGAGGGGGCATCATGCCATCTTTCCAGCACACCCCAGTGGAACAGGCCGCAGGGCAACCGCGCTAAGCCCTCCCCGGGAGGGCAGCTTCAAAGTTTTTAATTGAATGTTTTCACATTTTGCACACGAGCCCAGAGGCAATATGTTCTCAGAGGGCACGGCCTAACAAATTGGAGAAAAACTGAAATGAAGCAAATGAAACTCATTTTCATCCTCTCTCTCTCTCCTCATTATACTTGCGACAAGTCCGGGATAACCACACGCTTGCTCAGAAGAAGCCTGTGAACTCTCCGTACAGCCCCAGAGTCAAGACTCCGGGGGGCGGGACACTTCCTGTCCAGAGATGGACGCAGGAGGCCCCAGGACCTGCTAGGATCTCCGAGCACAGCGGGGCCGGGACGCAGCACCGGGACCTCTGCCTTCTCCGAGTCCCGTCACTGCTGTCACAGGCTCCTCGTGGGCTTGTGTCACTGTAATTCAAGAACGCACAGGGATGGGTAGAGAGACAGCTGTGCAGACTGGTGTATGGGTGGATGGATGGACAGATGGACAGGAGGATGAATAGATTGGCGTAGGCTGGATGTGTAGACAGGCGTGTGGGTCAGTGGGTGGGCGAGTGAATGGATCAGTGGCTGTGTAGATGGGAATATGGGAGTGGGTGAATGCACGGATGCATGGATGGACAGATGGACAGATAAATAGATTGGTGTAGGGGTGGATGGACGGATGGCGGGCTAGATGGGCATATAGGTCTATAGCTGAATAGGTTGAATAGGTAGATGAGCAAAGGGATGCATGCAAGGATGATAGGGAAAAGGAACATTACAGATCCTTTATTCCTTCATTCATTACGGTTCCGCATTACAGTGCGGACCAAAGGTCAGACGTCTGCTGTCCAGTGTATGCAAGCACACATCCACCCAAACGTACTCACAAACCATGCCGCATACACATGCATGCACATGCACTGTGTGCCTATACATACCAAGACACACCAACTGCACAAACACCACACAGTCTATGCACACGCTCACCAGGCACACGTATCACACACACAGCACTGTACATACCAGCCCTCAACAAACACCACATCCAGATATTACACATACCACACATACTATGCCCTACACACGCTGTATGTTGCATAGACAGCACACACCTTACAAACAGGTGCTACGCACATCAACAAACACTCTCCACTCACTCCATGTATTGTGTTAATCAGCTTTCCATTACTGTGGCAAATACTGCAGATGTGGCAACACATGCTGATTCAACCGGGTAAGGGGCAGGGTTCACTCTGGCCCTGGGACTCTGGGCGTTTGGTCAGCGGGTCCTTGGCCCTGCTGCTCTGGACCCTCGGGGAGGTGGCACAGCTGGGTGCCAGCACGGCCATCAGAGGACCATGGCAGCGTGGCAGCAGAGAGAGGGAGAGCGGAGAGCCAGCCAGCCGGAGCCATCTTGTTTGGGGTCAGCGCTGGTCTCCCCTTGGGCGGCGGCCGGTCCCGAGGAGATGGGGCAGGAGAGAGGCAGCCGCGCAGGACGCTGCTCGCATGCGCGTCCGCCCCTCGGGTCTCGTCCAGGGAGCGACAGCCCCGCCATGGGTCTTTCGTTTATTCAGATGTAAGTATTTTGGCAACAGAGTGCAGCTCTGCTCTTGGGTCTGATGCACTGGACTATGTTGGCTATGGCTGGATGCCAACAGTTGGCATGGCCAGCTGCTAACTGCCACCCTCAAAGTCCCCACTGGAACCAGCCGCGGAACACCCTGGACCAAAAGGCGACTTCCGGAACACCATCCGCCTGCCGCCCTTGGCCCCGTGGCGTGTTCTTCAGCAAAGATGGATTCTCCTCTCGTGGGCGCTGGGCAGGGCACAGGTCCAGGCTCTCGCCTCCACTCCCCCTGGTGTCGGCATCGGCCCAGAGACTGGGGCTTGGGGTGCAGAGTCGGGGCCAGGGAAAGAGGCGAGGTGTGGGTGCACCCCGCCCTGTCTCCTGCCCCAGCCCTGCCTCTGCCAGGCCCTGCAGCCTCAGCCGGCAGCGAGCACAGGACCGCTGTGGGCCAGGAGCCAGGGACACCGCAGGTTGGCCAGAGGGACACGGGAGGGGCGGGGACAGGCCCCGGTGGGGCTGTGTGATCATGGCTAGGACACGGTTCTTGGTGGGCATTGACAGGCGCACATGCACACACACACACACGCACACACGCACACACACACAGTGCACACAGACACACGCACATCCGCGTGAGGAGCAGCCCGCCTGTCCGTGGAGCCTCAGAAGCAGCCCTGTCCCGGAGCCCAGGAGGAGCCTGAGCCTCGGGGAGCCCAGGCCCGGGGCAGGCTGAGTGCCCAGCAGCCCCAAGGGCTGCACCTGAGCATCAGGGCGTACATTATCACCTGCGGGCTCGGCCGCCAGCAAGCGAGGCAGCCAGGCACAGAGACCCCTGGATATTCTGGGAACCGGGCGGAAGTGGGAGACAGGGGTGCAGGTGAGACTCTTGCACCCCCTCTCCTTCGAGGCGGCGCGGGCGGGAGGGGCAGGGAGCACGGGCGGGAGAGCAGCGGGTTTCTCCCGGTCTGTGCCCGCCCTGCTTCCCCGCCGAAGCCACCCTTCACCCCAGGGTCCCCCACCCCCGCTGCCCCTCTGGGCAGCCCTGGGAACAGAGCCTGGCCCCCTCCACTCTGGCTCCTGCAGCCTGCCTGGAATGTGGCGGCCACCACGGGGCCCGGTGGCTCTGCGCGGCCCCTCGGAGAGGAGGACACAGTGGCACCAGGACAGCCAGCCGCGCAGCGTGCAGGGACCGCGCTGGTCTGCAGGGGTCGCAGTGTCCTCGTGGGGAATGATCTCAGGCCCCAGCTTGGCTCACTGCCTCCTACCAGTCGCTTGCCAGGGGCAGGAAGGAGCCTTGGGGTCCCCAGGCCAGGGGTGACAGTGCCACCCAGCTGAGCTGAACCCCCTTCCCTACCCCCCCACTCCTGCTGAGATAATGGGGCTGGGAGGGAACCTGCCCACTTCCCATGGCAACAAGCCATTGGCTCCTTCAAGCCCACAATGAGGCATGATGTCATTGGCTCCACCCCAGGCCAATCACAGGCGAGAGAAGGTTCTGGAAAGGCCCCTGCTGACCCCTCCTGGCGCACAGACTGCTGCGGGCCAGGCCCTGCCGGCCCGCACCCAGGGATCCTGGACTTGCAGAAGGCCTCGCGGGTCATGTTGGGTTGGCAATCGCTGAAAAGAAAGCCTGGTTATTATTCATGTCGTGTGTTGAGAAATCTCTATAAAGTTTTACAGCCGCAAATGCAAAGGGGGTTTTATTGGTTTAGCCTTCTTCTGGGCCGCCCCGCCCCCACTCAGAGCCAGCTTGTCTCCTGTGCTCCAGCTGAGGGCCCAGGCAGCTGGGCAGGGCCCGTGGGTGGGAGTGGGGTACCTGTGCCCGCCGTCCATGCTGCATGCCTCGGACCTCGTCTAGGGCCCGGGACAGGAAGGCCAGAGCCACAGCTGTCTGTTCCCTGCAGGACAGGACCGGGGGACGGCCTGAGAAGTGGGGGGCATAGGGAGAACAGACAGGGAGCCCCGCCTGCAGGCCCAGTGCGGGGCAGGAAGAGGAGGGCTGGGCTGGCCTGACCAGGGCACTTCCGCAGGTGGTCGGGGGGAGGGCGTGCAGGCCACGGCCAGGCGGGCAGGCCTTCGCAGGGCTGGGAGGCCGGGAGTTCGCGTCCCAAGGGAGGTCACTCGGCTGCACACGGGAAGTAGGGGCCCCACGGCAGGAAGCCTCGTGGCCCGGGAGAGCCTGGGGCTTCTTTGGAGAAAGGAAAGTGCTGGAGCTGGAGGAGGGTGAAAGCATTTCTCCATCTCTCTCTGCCCTCCGCTCCCCTCCCTCTCCTCTCTCTTTCTCTTTTCTTTTCTGTCTTCCTTTTCTTTGTTCAGCAACAGGGATTAAACCCAGAACATTCACACTGAGCTGCATCTCCAGTCTGTTTTTATTTTTCATTTTGAGCCAGGGTCTCACTGAGTAGCTAAATTGCCCAAACAGGACTTGATTTTGCAATCCTCCTGCCTCAGCCTCTCAGGGTGCCAGATTACAGGCGTGGACCACATGCCCGGCATCTTGCTGCTTAAAGACCCTGGAAGGCTGAGGGGAGGGGTCGGGTCACACTCAGGGCCACTCTGCCAGGAGCTGGGGGCAGGACGGTGGCATGGCCCAGGCCGCGGTGAGAGAGCTGCTGGACCCACCCCGTGGCTGCAGCCGCGTCCCCTCCCTCTGATTCGCGGGCAGCTGGCCTGCCCTGCTTGTCTGGGTGGGGACACTGCTGAGTCTCCCTCCCATCACCGTGTAGGCCGCGCAGACCCTGTCCAGGCCCAGACGCAGACGTGACCCGCAGCCCAGCGAGCTCTGGAGCCCAGGCCCGCCGAGGAGTCACAGGGACACGACCCGCAGAGAGAGCCCAGCCCTGAGCCCCCGCCGGGGGTCGGCGTCCCCGGCCCGGCGTCCGTCCAGCTGGACGCAGCGTCTCACCTGTGCTCCGGGCAGGGAATGCCTGGCAAGCTGGAAACCGGCCCTGCGGGGACCCGTGGGAACAGGGCACTCCCGGGCCAACTGTGCCCCGGCCGAAGGGAGGGACGGGCGCAGCCCAGACCGACAGGAGAGGCCGCTCAGTGGGCACGGAGGGGCCGGAGGCCGAGCGGAGGGCGCTGAGGACAAGCGAGGCCTGGACGCGGCTGCCTGGGGGGCTTCGGCCCAGCTCCAGGGCCGCAGGCTCTAGCTCTGGGGTCAGCTGGAGGTGGGGAGAGTCGCTCCACTCCCTAGGGAGGCAGGAGAAGGGCCACCTCAGAGTGTGCCTGAGGGTCGGGCTCAGCGCGCCACGGCCGCCGCGTGGCGGGGACACGGCTGTCCCGGGGCCTGGCCCGCCGACCCGTCTCGCTGAGGGAGACTGGGAACCGCAGAGGGCTCCCAGCTTTGGTCGGTGGATGGGTGCACACACCTGGGCACTATTTCTCACCGCTGCAGTGTTCAATAAATTGCATGAATGGATCAATACTTTATTGCAAAAACAGCCCTGGGTAGATGCTATAGCCCCATGGCGGATGAAAGTCCATACTCTGAGCCCAGCTAAGGTGGGCGAGACCAAGCAGACCCTGGGTGGGTTAGGTATCTAAACGCCTTGTCACTTTATGATATTTTAGTGCCTCACGGGTTTACCGGGGTGTGGTCCCATCCTAGTGGAGGGAGGGTGTACACACAGACCTGGTCACAGTCAAAGCCGTGGACCCCAGGAAACATCAGAAATTTAGTCCCACCAGTGTGGCTCCTAACAGAGTTCCGGGACACAGGGGGACGATAGTGAATATTGCATAATACAATTTAGAAAGATGCTCCTACTTAGAGGTGGAGCCTTAGAAAGCTGATTTCAAGGAAGAGGAGAATGGTCATTATTGGAAGCTGAGCGGTGGTGGGGCTGGTCAACCGAAATGCAGTTGGTTAGCTGGGGATGCAACTCAGTGGTGCTGGACCTGCCTGTCAAGCGGAAGGTCCTGAGTTCGATCCTTGGTCCTGGGGGCAGGGGGGTGAACAGGTTAGATAGGAGGGTTAAGTTCTGGTGTTCAGTGTCATAGAAGGGTGACAGCAGCTAACAGTAAAGTGTGTAAATATCAACTAGGAGGGTTTTGGGGTAGTGCAGTCCCTGAAACAAATGGTATAATTGAAGGTGCTAGGTACGTTCTTTGCTGTGTGGTGATCACTCCCCAAAGCATATGTGAATCGAAATGTCACCCTGTGCTTCGTAAATCTGTCGAAATATTGTGTGTCAATTTAAAATCAATTAGTTATACAAAGAGACCTGCTTAGGTAAACTCAACCGCAAACAGGAGAGTGACGGACAGACCAGGAGCCTGCGCCCCTGGTGACTGAGCAGACATTAGGCCAGCTCTGGACAGATGGACACAGGCTTACAGCAAAACCCGGAGCACCTCAGGTCCCGCTGCGGGGGAAACTGATCCCAGATTTCGCTGGGAAACTTCTGTGAGCTGAACCAGCTGCAAGGCCCCACATGTGCACAGATGTTGGAACAGCCAAGCAGAGCTATCGGTAACTATGATCACCGTGTTCAAGGATGTAATGGAAGGAGTAGCCTGCATGCTAGAACAGACGGCACCGTCAACGGAGGGCTGGAAACTCAGAGAACCGAAAGATAATGATTGAGATGAAATCACTTTTCCACACCTGGCTCGTGT
Organism: Thryonomys swinderianus; assembly: GCA_004025085.1. Taxonomy (NCBI): domain Eukaryota; kingdom Metazoa; phylum Chordata; class Mammalia; order Rodentia; family Thryonomyidae; genus Thryonomys; species Thryonomys swinderianus. Next base: position 36,129 of record PVIC010004258.1, on the reverse strand, counting down.
GGGCATCTGAGCAGATTCAACAGTTAAGAAGACACACTTCCCGGACCAGAGGATGTGTCGCTACCCACTCCATGGATGGACACACAGGAAAAACTCAAAAAAAATGGAGCAAAATACCTAAGAATCGCGACACACGTGTCAAAGGAACTTCGAATGGGCCAAGGGAAGACGCGGATGATGAAACACGGAGAGGTCAGGGAAGAAGAAATATTTGAGATGCGTAGGGCTGACACATTTCCAGAAGGCGAGACCCGGGTCCCTCCAGGAACATCTCCCAGGACACACGCCACAGACACACACCCAGGCAGAGCGTGTGCAAACCCAGAAAAGTAAAGCCAAGAGAAGACCTTGAAATAAACCAGGGTGGGAGGAACGAGTCAGCCGGAGCCTTCCTCATGGAGGAGATGGGGCGAGGGCTCCATCCACCTCACCAGAATCCATCCACCCAGGAGGGGCTGGAGCAGGACCATTTAAAGGGCTCAAAGAACCGACAGCTACAGCCACCTGCAGCTAGGACGAGGGCCTTCCGCGAGTCGGGAAGAAGTGTTTTCTCAGAGAAACAAAAACAAAAGAAATTTTCAACAGAAGGAATGCCCTTCAAAAATGATAGAGGCCATTCTTCTGAGAGGGAGAAAATTATATGAACTAGGAACATAAATCTACATTTATGGAGCTTTATGGATGGAGAGGATCAGAGAAAGAATGAAGATACAATTAGGTCTTTTACTTTCCTTCTTCGCTTTCGTTTTGCAGACAACAGTAACAATAGCAACAATGCACTAGCTGATTCCTTCATGCGAGGGCCGTGACCAGCGGGGCGCTGAGAGGAAGCAGAGCTGGAGTTTGGGCCCCCAGATCCAATCCTGGCCTCAGCCCTGCTGGACCAAGGTGGAGCCCTCGGGGATGGGTGGGGCCCCTTGGAAATGCGTGTCGCAGCTTTGGAGACACTGATTAAAAAAAAATGTAGAACTGATTTGCTAACAAAGAGCAAAAAAACCCCATAAAATCCTCAATGAAAAGCAGAGAAGGTAGAGAATGGGAGAACATCAAAAAATGAAAAAGAATGGAAAACAGGTACAAATACGGCAGATTTCACAGAACATGTCAGAGGTCACTGTGACATGAACTTAAAAGCAAGTATTGTGTAAGCACATTAGAAGAGCACGGTAGGACAGAGAGAGCCATTCCAAACAGAGACGCGGGAGTATTCCAGGTGAAGGGGTGGGAAAAGCGATGCCACGCTCACACTGACCAAAACAGAGCCTGAGTCACCGCAGTAACTTCAAGTGAAGCAGAACCAAGAACAGGGAAGTTTCATGCATAAAGTTAACATGGAAAAAGAGAAGTGTCATGGAATGATCAAGAAGTCCAGTTCTCCACAAATACAGAGAAGTCATCAACATATAACTCCAACATCCAGACATCAAGGCTCAAACTACGCGAGGCAGGAGCTGGAAGTAGTCCAAGAAGAAGCACACGAATCGGCCTCCACGGGAGGCAACGCCTCTATCAGTAGCTGACACTTCTAGGAGGCAGGAAATCATCCGGACGTAGTGAGACTGAACTGTGCCATCCGTCACCTGGATCTAATTGACATTTATAGAGCACATCACCCCACAACAGCCAGAGACACGTTCTTCTCCAACTCACATGGGACATTAACAACATAGACATTCTGGGCCATAAAACAACCTTAACAAATCCTATAAATCATAGACAGTATGCTCTCTGCCCACGATGGAATTAATCTAGGACTCAATAACAGAAAGCTACCTGGAAAATCCCCAAATATCTTGAGATTAAACAACACTCTGCTAAAGAATGCATGAATGAAAAATCTCAAGAGAAATTGAAAAAAAAAGTTCTAACTAAGCAAAATGTCCCTAATTTGTGGAATTGATGGAAGCAATGTTTACAGGGAAATTCTGAACATAAACTAAGAAGGGAAATCTAAAATCCATAATCTAAAGTTCTTCCTTAGGACACTCTAAAAAGAAGAACAAATTAAATTCAAAATAAGCAGAAGGAAAGACTAATAAAATTAGAACAGAAACCAGTGAAATTGAAAATAAGTAATCAATAGAGAAAAAATCAATTGAACTAGAAGCTGGGTCCTTTGAAAAGATCAATAAAAGTAATACACCTCTAGCAGCTTAACTAAGAAATAAAGACAGACAAATTACTAATATTAGAATAAGAAAGTTTATCACTACTGTTCCTACGGGCATAAACAGATAATTAAGGAATATTATGAATTCTGTGCCTCCCACTAGTAATTAAGACTAGTTCTGTGTCTCTCTGACATAGTACTGGACATTTCCATTAATGTAGTGAGAAAAGAAAAAAGAAAAGTACACAGATTGGGGGGAAAATTAGTTCAGTCCTTATTCACAGGAGACATGATTGTCAAGGTAAAACACCCTAAATGAGAACAAATACACCTGTTGGAACCAACAAACCATAAAGCAAGATCACAAAATACCAAGTCAACATACAAAGGTCACCTGCTTTCTGTGTGTGTTACACATGAACCATGAGCAACTAAAATTCAAAGTTAAAGACATGTTGTTTATTCTAGTACCAAAGTAATGAAGTGGATAGATATGAATTATGTACAATTTGCACAGAAATCATGTGAAGGCAAAATAAAAACTCTGGTTCTCAAACAACACACTTAAAACTAATGGAACAGCACTCCCTTCTCAGAGACAAGGGAACTGAACGTTTCTGAGGGGCGAAGCCTTCTCCATGTGGGATATAGAAGGCATGACTCGTGTCTACATGTCCTTCCAAAGGCCCGTGTGCTCACATGTGGTACCGTTGAAAGGTGATTGGGCCATGGGAGCATTTATAGCTAAATCTGATGCCAGGAGCAGTTAGAAGAGGTGGCCACTGGAGGCAGGCCCTGCAGGGGTCCGTCTCCCTCCCCAGATCCTCCCCCTCTCTATTTCCTGAGCACCAGGAGGTGAGCGACTCTCCTCCACCAGACCCCCCCCCCACCATGCCTTTCTGCTTCACAGCCAGCCAAACATGGACTAAAAGCATGAGCCAAAATAAGCCTCTTCATCTTTAATTTGTGGGTGATGGGCATTTGTCTCAGCAAATAGAAAGTGACTCCGACACGGATTTAATATTTAATATAGTTCCAGTAAAAAGCAAGCATGTTGTTTTATGGATATCTGTAAACGGATGCTAAATTTTATGCAGGAAGTCAAAGACTCAAAATAGTCAACTTAATATCAAAGAAGGACAGAGTGGAGGTTGGCACGCTCTGGGTCTCCAGATGGACATTTGCAGCAGTCTAGAGGATGTCGCGTAGGGGAAAGACAAAGAACCCAACAGCACAGAGACCAGAGAGACCCACCACATGCAGCAGCAGAGCTTTGTCGGAGAAGGCACAGGGTTTACCGTAGGATGGTCTCTTTGGTCAGTGGTACCGGAGCTGCTGAACGACTGTCTATACGCACAGAAAAAGAGAAGATTAATTAAGACACAAAACTGACATCACCCACAAAACTTGACCCAAAATGGATCGTGACTCTAAACATTAACTACAACCTTGTGGAACTTCTAGAAGGTATCATGGGAAAAAATGTGGGTGACTTTGGGCTTGGAGATGATTTTTAAAAATGTAAAATACTGAAAGTATGATTTGTGAAAGAATGCTTGATAAGTTGGATTTCACTGAAATGTCAAATTTTTCCCTGAAAATTTTACTTCCCAGACAATGACAAGGGAAACCAGCAGGAAAAACAATTGTTGCAAAACATAGCTGATAATGGACATGAATCTAAAATTCTTCCACTCAATTTCTCCACATTATTAAAATTCAACAGTAATAAAAACTCAATTAAAAATAGACAAAAGATTTGAATAAGACATCTCACCAAAGAAGCCATACAGATATCAAATAAGCATGTAAGAAGATGCTCTAAACCATGTGTCATTAGGGAATTGGACATTAAATTGACGATGAGATCCCATTATAGAAACCTATTTGAGAGACTAAAATCCAAATCCCTGACCATAATAAATGCTGATGAAGAGGGTTTCTCACTGATAAGATGCACAGAGGTGCAGCCGCATAGGAAGGCAATGTGTCGATGCCCTCCAAGGGCAAATATCCACTGAGCATATTGTCACCGCACCCGTTGGCTGGAACTGGAGTGCTCCCCAAACACCCGTGGACACTCGGGCCCCACTGCTGCAGCGTGCAAAGGCGAGGCTTTGGGGAGGTGAGTGAGTCCGGGTTGGCTCTGACCTCCCCTGTGGGCTAATTTACTTGATGGGCTGTTGGCAGGTGCGGGAAATGTAGGGGAGGGACCTGGCTGAAGTTAGTGAGTCGGGGAGAGTGACCTTAGGGACTATGGCTCCTGGCACTAACCCCTTCTCTCTCTCTCTCTCCCTCCACCTCCTTTCCTTCCTCCCTTCGCAGGTGACATTAGGTGAGCCGCTTTGCCTACTTCCCCTTTTGCCATGGTGATCTGCCTCACCACAGGCCCAGAAACAATGTAGTCTGCCAGCCACGGGCTGGAATGTCTGAAACTGTGAGCCAGAAGAACCTTTTCAGCTACTATGTGGTTTTCCTCAGGCGTTTTGTCATAGTAACAAAGAGCTGCACGATATAGCATATAATCAATTATTACATGTTAAGAAAACCTTCTCATTGTTGCTTATAGCAGCTTCAGTACTCATTCTTGCTCCAAACTGGAAATTACTAAGATGTCCTTCAATAAATGAATGGGGGAAAAAAAGATGGTGTAGCCACACCTGGAGAGTCACTCCGTGCTCAGAAACAAATGAGCCATCGAAGCATGACAGGCCATAGAGGACACTAGCTGCATATTGCTAATGAGATAAGTCACTCAGTGAGGGCTGCATTTTGTAATGGTCCAATCTACAATGTTCTGGGGAGAGCAAAACTGAAGAGTCTAGAACATCACTGGCTATGGAAGGTTGAAATACAAGAGGGTCATGGGTAGGGGAATATGGGGACCCGACTGTGTTGATTGTAAACAGTAAGGTGGCACCAGGAATGCGTCCGGGCATCTGTGAAGCCCCAGACAACTTCACGGCCCAGAACGCTCCTGGATGGAACTGTGGGCTTCAGTAATAGCAGAACACTGCTGTCAGTGGGTAAGCTCTAACAGGGTGCAGCTCACACAAGATGCAGCCTAAGGAAACGTGCAGGGAAAGGGACACAGGGGCCCTCACGTACCACTGGCCCCCATTTCCACAATTTAAAAAATCAAGTGCATCCTCTAGAAATAGGCAGCAGTGTGCACTGGGGCAGTGGTGCCAGGGTTCCAAAGATGACAGTTCAGCCGACACAGCCACTGCCTGCAGCAGCTCCCTGTCCGGTGGAAGCACCGTGGGGGGATTCCGAGTGAGCAGCGGCTTACAGGGAAGTCCGTGGGAGCTCAGCCGGGTGAGACTCGGCCCGCGGGCAGAGGAGGCCAGGGACAGGCTCCGTGAGCCGCGGCGCTGCAGACACGCAAACCAGTTATTATCGTTGGGGTCGGCGCGGCTCTCGTGACAGCTGCTGCACTCAGATTTCAATATTTACATTGCTCAGCTTTGCAGCTTTCTCCGTCCTTTCTTCAAGAACTCGGAACAACAAGGAATTTGGATCTTCTCCCAGGCATTGCAGGTATTGTGGAAAGTCGTTGGATAATTATAATCAGGAAGTTTAAGGCAGCATGCTGGCTGTTCTACATGGTCAGGGAAGAGAGGGAGGAGAATGGAAGCAAATTAGAAAGCCCACGCCCGCTGGGAAGTACTGGCAGAGATCTGGGCTAAGCTGCAGCAGTGGAGAGGACGGAGGGGGCAGAGATGCAAGATTCATCCGGGAGGAGAAACCAACTTGCCTGATGAAAAACTGGCCTGGGCCATCTGGGGCTACAGGTCGTGGTGACGCCGAGGTTTCTGGCTTAAAGCGCTGACAAGGGGTGAAGTTTGCCGATAGGAAGGCGATGGGAAAGACAGCTCGATTCCCCAGAGGCCTGTTGTGTCCGTGTGAAGAGGAGACGCACACCTCACTTGCCTGTGCTCACGCTGTCTCACCCGCTTGGCACCGACTTAGAGACGAGTGGAAGAAATGGGTGGGACTGTAATTTTTAAGTATCACTGAAAAAAGGAGCCAACGAAGGCTGGTGAAATGGGCATCCAGGGGACAGAGATAATCCATGGGGATGCCCTGGACCTAAGTCTGAAAGAGAAGACGGGAAAAGGAGACAGGGCCCCCTGGACCTCACCTCACGGGGTCCCCCACACATTGCCTGGATGTCCAGCCTTGAGGTCTGGAGCTTGGAACAAGTATCCAGTGGATTCTGAGAGGTGTGACATGTACCACCCTGCTGCAAGCTGTGATTAGTCCCCGAAACGTCTGTGAACCTGGCTCCAGGCCCACACTGGGCCACACACGGTGAACGGCACTGGAGAAGTTTGCTCTACACAGTCTCGATACCGCGCTGTGGAAAAACAACCCAAGAGTTTGCAAGGAAACCATGAAAATATTGCAGCCAAGATCCAGACATCTGTGTACACATTTGACATGAATTATTATCCACCAAGGTTCTTTATTTTTTTTTCTTTTTGCAGTCCTGGGGATCGAACTCAGGACCTTGCACTGGCCAGGCAGGCGCAGAGCCATGAAGCTACTTTTCCAGTCCAACCTTTACATACTCTGAGCAAAATAAATGCTTCTTCTTTGAACTTTGGCTGTCAGTATTTTGCCTCAGCAGCAAGAAAAGTAATAAAAACAACACCTCTCTATATATTTCAAGTGTCTCTTGTTAATAAGCAAATTTTGTGTAAATTTTGCATTACGCTGTGCATAAATAATGCATACATAGGAGTATAATGCACTATATGAACATAATTTTATACGTATGTATTTATATAAATCACTATTATATTTGTTACATATATATAGGCAACATTTATTTATCTAATGAGTACACAAACTCATAAGTACATGTGCAATATATAATTTTGAATTTTCACATCAATGTTCACCTATTTTCATATTTATTGTTCTTCAGTTTTTTCTGTCCCTCATCATCTGTTTCTATCATTCTCCTCTTTAAAGAACTCATAACACTGTATTTTTTATAAAATTTATCACTTATGAACTCCTTTACCTTCAGTTTTTGTAGGGTTTTTGTGGGGTTTGAAACCTTAAATTTGCAATTGTTTCCTTCATATGTGCTGAAGATATTATCTTGTTGTCTCTCTTAATGGGAAATCGTTTATTTTTAAAGATTGTAAGACAACACTTAAATTCCTATAGAATAGCTTAAAACTTCTATGTTTAAAAACAGAGTATGATAGGAAAGCAATTAGCTCCCAGTCATGACTATATCTTTGTTCAGAATTATGTCTCCCTCAGACACGTGACCGAGGAGGTGACATTGCAATAACCAGAGGAGAAGTCAACTTACCTGATGAGGGACTGGCCTGGGCCAGCTGGGGCTAGAGGTCATGGTGACGCTGGCCATGCATCAGTAAGAGCCTGTTGCAATAAGCAGAGGTCCAACCAGAGCAAGCAGCTCAGTGAACTTCAATCATTCTATCTGTGTCCACGACAGTAACTTTAACTGTTAGTTTAATCAGATAAAAAGACAAGAAATAAATCCCTTAACTGGTGTTTCTTGATTAGATTATTGAAAATTGCACATTTTTGGCTTAGTTTTGATCTTGTCTCCAGGGTTCTAGCCTCAATATCCCCTTCTATGCTGCTTCCACAACTGATGTGTAACAATATTTTGACCTTCCTTTCTAAAGTTTTTCTTTTATGGACACTTGTTCTTCCTCTTTAGGCAGAAATGAAATCTCATTGGCTTTTGACTTCCATAGTCTGCATGGAAAAATCATCTGCCAGTCTCTACAATTTCTTTTCCTCTACACTTTTTTTTTCTTTTTAAACACATCCTGTTTTGTGGAGTTTGGACATCTGTTGAAGAGTAGAGTTCACCAGTGTTCTGGGCTGCTCAAATTATCCTGGAGCCCAGCTGGAGGTGCCAGGGCAGTGTGCCTGCTTCTTCTGAAGTTCAAGTGATATCTTCATCAAGCCAAACAACCTTCTTAGCCACACAAGCACCTTAACACGTTTACAGTGAAATTCAGACAAATGTTCTCCAATCACATGAAAGAAACAGCCTAAAAATAGCTAAAAAAAAAAAAAACTCAGTTTTTTGTAGATTAACCAGCCCTTTTCTAAAGAGCACATGGATCAAAGTGGAACATTAGAAGAAATCAAATGAACCAAAATGAAACAAAAATACAGTACATTAATGGAGCATTTTATAACAGATCTGACCAGTATTCTTAAACCAATAAAATTATCAAAAACAGGAGAGTCTAAAAATCTGTCATGGCGAAGAGGAGCCTCTGTGGACATGACTAAATATCAGGTAGATCCTAGAACAGAAATGACACCAGGTAACAACTAGGAAAACCTGAGGAAAATATGGATCTTAGAAGCAACTATCGATATTGACTTGTGGGTCATAAAAATGTACTACATGAATGTAAGATGTTAATAATAGGGGAAGCAGGGCATGGAATATATGTAAAATCTCATGCTTTGCAGTTTTTCTGTAAACTTGAAACCATTCTAAATATTTTTAAAGTTAGTTTAATAAAAATGTAACACCACACTTGTAATATGCAGTGCAAGCAATATTGAGAGAGATGTTTATAGTGTTGAATGAATACATTAGAAAAGATCTCAAACTCATCATTTATTCTTCAACCTTAGGAAATGAGAGAGAAAAAAAGCAATTAGGGCCCAAAGCAAATAGAAAATAAATGAATAATAAAAATTACAGCTCAAATCAATGAGTTTGAAAACTGTAAAACAACAGAGAGAAATCAATGAAACAAAAACTAAAAAATATGCTTGTAAAAGAGATCAATAAAATTGAAAACCTTCCACTGGTCCAACCAAGAGAACCAGAAGTAAATCACTAATATCAGGAATGAGACAGTGGTAGTCACTCAGCCACAGGCTGAGCAAAGACAGCTAAGAGAAATTGTGGGCAACTATGTCTATGTGCACAAATTTGGAAACGCCAGTTAAAGAGGCCAGCTCCTAAAGTGTCCAGACCAGCACAACTTCCAGAAGGAAAATCACTGAACATCATCCTATCTGTTAAAGAGACGAAAAGAATAATTGGTCACCTTCCCACAGACAGAACACCAGGCCCGGGAGATTCACCGTGTCAGTTCTACCAAATGTCTAAGAAATACGGCCAGCTCTTCTCATTCCTGCTAGAAACCAGAAGCAGAGGGACACTCGCTAACTTGTCCTACGAGGTTGGTGTGGCCCTAGTACTATTACAGGAAAGGAAGACGAAGACTGCAACTGTTCGTGATCAGAGACACAACACCCGCCCCGTCTCCTCTCCTGAATGTGTCCACACAGGGGGGACCCTGTCTTCCCTGCTGTGGACCCCGGGTCCAGTCCGTCCTGGATCCAGAAGGTGACGGTGGCAGGTTTGTTGAATGGCTGTGCGAGTGGATGAACAGATGTGGACCCCCGCTGTCTGGTGCAAGGAGCCTGGGGTTCGCGTCCCGGCCCCACCGCCAGCAGTCACTGTGATGGGGGTGATGGCCCGCTGGGCCTCATCTGCACAACTGGGTACACATTGCCAGCCGCAGCCTCTGCTGCCCCCAGGGTGCCCCCGCTCCGGAGCTCACAGCTCCACTCCCAAAGGGCTGGCGTCTGAGTCTCCCACACAGACGCACTGCCCGGGCAGCGGGTGGCAGCATTTTCTAGACTGCAGCTGGGAAGTGCCCTGTCCACCTCCGAGGACACTGGACACCGGCCTTCGGCACAATCAGCTCCGTATTTGTTAAGGACACAGGAAAGGTCCAGATGGAAATCTTAAAAAATGTTGCAGTGGGTTTTACTTGAGTGACAAGACTGGAAGCGAGTCTCCCTTCCTCGTTCTGTGGAGCCGGCTGAGCTGCTGCTGGAGTCCTCCGGGCTGCAGGGCGGCCCGGCCGAGAGAGGCGCCTCCGTCCTTCCTTCTGCGAGGCCCTGTAGGAGCCGGCGGCTGCCGCGCCGAGGCCAGCTCCTCCCGCGGGCCCTCCCTGGCTCACCGGGGTCCCGCCGGAAGCCCAGAGTCAGACGCAGCCCTTCCCGTGTCCGCAGAGGGGCCGCAGGTCCGCGGACACCCCCGAGCCCTCCACACGCGATGCCGTCTGCGGAAAGCTGTGGGGTCTGCGCAGAGGGCACTCACGCCCTCCGGGCCCTGCACCCTTGCCACGTGACACGGCAGGAGGCCTGTGCCCACGGCTGCGAGCCTGCACGCATTAACACAAACGCGACCTTTGCATGGGTTCCTCTGGCCCGTGCGTGGGGCCCCTGGGCAGAGCCCGGGTGTGAAGGCTGATCGTCCGCAGTGAGACAGGGACCCGAGGCGCGTGCCTGACAGGCTGTGCGTTGACCGGAAGCCATGAGTACACTGCCCTGGACCCGGATGGGGCGGAGGGCTGCGGATTCTACACCTGTGCTTTCAGTACCGTGGCTGACAAAGCACAGGGTATTTATGCTCCTCTTCTGTGCCGGGCTCAGAGAAGGGCACCGTCTGAGCTCCTCCTTCCAGATGAATCTGGCGCTGCCCGGCAGCAGGAGGCCTGTTGGACGTGACCACCTTGGGGTACAAGACGTCCTCAGGGAGGGCCAGGCTCTGGGTCTGAGGACCACCTCCCCGTGCATGTCTCGAGGGCCCTGGCCAGGCAGGGAGCCGCCCCCGCACCCTCTCCACCCCAGAGACACTTGTCCCCCATCCCAGACGGCAGAGCAGGGAGGCCGAAGCCAGACGCCAGGTCAGCTCTCCGGCCCTTGCTCAGAGCTAAGGGGAAGCTCGGTGTGGACCGCAAGGGCTCTAAGGATTGTGGGACGGGACGTGGTACTTAGCGTGGCGTCACCGTGGGGTGCGAGGTCAGCGGGCTGGACAAGGGCCGGCACTGCCAGGAGGCAAGGGGTGGGCAGCACCAGCCGGCTGCGTCCCTGCCAGGCCCCGGGAGCAGCGGGGAGCATCTAGGAGCGAGGCCCCCGCGCACCTTCCCATCTGGGACCGAGGAGAGCTGGGAGGAAAGGAGCCCGCGGAGTGAGGCTGGCTTGGCCACAGCCCACTGCCTCGTCCCAGCACGGCCGCCGTGGGGGCGGCCACCGGGAGCCAGAGCAGCCGGCAGGGAGCGCCGGTGTCCCGCGGGGGGCCCGAAGGGGAACCTCACCTGCAGCACGCAGTCACAGGTGGGAACCGGGCACCCCGCGAGGTCGCGGACACCACCGGGCGCGGGCGCACAGCACGCCGGTCCCCCGGCAGGGCAGGCCCCGGCTCTGACGCTGGCATCTGGCGTCTGCAGCGAGGGCAGCGAGCGGGCGAGGACGCTGCAACCCACCCCCCAGCCCGCGGCCCAGCGTGGCGCGTGTCCCTGAGCCATGGCCACTGCTGGGAAACCCAAGGCCAGAGAGGGCAGTGCGGAGAGAGGCTTCTCCCCACTCCCACACGGACTGGGCACTGCCGGGCGGCCCGGGCACCCACAGCTTCCCACTGCCACCACGCTGCCCGTCGGCACCCAGAAGAGGGGAGCGCCCTTGTGTTAGGGGCGGGTCAGCGGGCCCGAGGGGTGGCGGCTGAGTACCTTGTCTGTGCCGGGCTCTGGCGGGGCCCCTCCGAGGCGAGCGTGTCCCCAGAGAGGCGGGACGGGAGGACAGAGGAGGAAGGACCAGCGACAGCTCTGTCTCTTTCCACCCCGTACCAGGCGCGGCCCGGAGCTCCCTCTCCAGCGCATCCCCCTGCCGGCTCCGCTTGCCCCGCTGACCCCAGAGCGCGGTACCCCGCCCCTGAAGATGGCCCGGGCAGTCCGAGCCGTGGGCAGAAGCGGGCACGGCGCTCCAAGCTCCGGGCCATTCCTCGCAGCACTTCCGGGGCCTCCCTTCCCAGCCTGGGGAGGCCCCTCCGGCCCTCGAGGGCACGGAGCATGGCCGGCACGGGAGCGCCGAGGGCCCCAGGGCGCGGACCCTCAGGCAGCAGCCGGCCGCAGGCGGCGGACTCCGGCGAAGGAGCAGGCCCGGAGGAGAGCTCCGCGGGGCTCTGGAGCGCGGCCCCTGCAAAGGCAGTCTGAAATAAACAGCGGGGAGCGGGGCTGGGACCCTGCGCTGAGGGCCCCTCCCGGTCCGCGCCCCAGCTCAGCCCGCGCGCCTCGCAGACGATCTTGCCGGTTATAAACTGCAGCCTGCGTCGCTCGTATCAAAATGCACAGCTAGTGATATTTAACTGCGAAGAAATCTATCCTCCGGCAATGAACACAGTCAGAAATTACTCACCGGATTCAACCAAGGAGAGAGCGGTGCCATAGAGACGTACCGCGCACGTTCGGAAATGTGGGACAGTGGCCGCCGTTTATTAACATTTTATCTCCTCGCAGAGCTGTGTGACCTTGCCTCAGCAGTTATATTGGGAGCAAGATCTCTGGAAGCTCTCGTTTTCCCCCTTTCAGAAGCAACCTAAGCCGCTCGCTGCCCTAGTAAATACCACTCAGGATGTCATATTCCCGCAGTTTTCTTAACCCGGGAGAGGAAGAAAACTGGGAAAACCCCCCACCCGGATCAGGGGCCTGCCCCTGCAATGCCTGGCCAGGCAGGTCACTGGGGACTGCCGCCGCTCGTAAAAGGGAAACGAAGCAGTTCAGCCCTGTGGGCCGGGGTCTCCGACCAGGGCACAGACCTCGGGGTGCTGCGCCTGGGAGAGGGGCACTGGGGGCCTGTCCCTGGAAGGCGTCACCAAAGTACTCCCCTCCATTCAGGCTGGGACCCTGCGCTGAGGGCCCCTCCACCGCCGCCCCAGGCCGCTGTGAGGCTGTCAGGCTATGGAGGTGACAGGAGCCTGCCGGGCGTCCAGCGGTAGAGACAGCCAGGACAGGGCACGACGGGCGTCCACTCGGCTGGAGGAGGCCCCGCGGGGCCGCAGGGTGGGCCCCTCCGTTCTCGGGGCACCCGCTTCCCCGCCTTCCACACCCGTTCTCATCCGGAGGCCCAGTCTCGGAACCCCCGCGGTGGAGAGGTGTCCGGGCCCAGAGTCGCAGCTCGGCCTTGAACCTCAGGTAGGTGGTGACGACCAGAGCGGCCAGTCACCGCGTCCACAGCGCACCGACCCCCAGGGAGGCCCCGCGGGCGGGCCGTGTGAGCGGCTTAGGCCACAGACGCCAGCCCGCCTCAAGCCTGTGGGCCCGTGCCGAAGGAATGCACGTTTACTCTGAAGAACTAAAGTTTCCGGGATACAGAGGGAAAGCGAGGCCTCATCGTCCCGAATCCCACGGCCAGCAGGGGCGCAGTGAAAACCCCGGTGCCTCCCGGTGAACGCGCAGGCAGCGAGGCAGAGGCGCCCCGCGAGGTAAGTGACAGGAATGACCGCGCGTGACCAGGTGGTGACACAAATGCACTGTGTTTGCGACCAAAATGTGAATTTAATTCCGTCATCAAACCGAAGGATTAATTAATTACAAAACAAAATAAAAGACAACAGGAAACGGGAAGGTAGGTCTTCAGCAAGTAGGAAAGGGAGTCAGAAGTTGGAGGAGGGAGGCAAAGAATTTGGGTGTGTTCTGCCCGGGCGCGAGCTCTCCATGAGCAGTGAACAAGCATGTAAGTAAACACAGATTGATTAAAAATAAATTTAAAGGAAGAAAAAGGAGTGCACTTGGAGGAATGGCTGTTTTCCTTGTTTCCTGGCCACTGGCAACGCCACTAGAAACTTATTTCTGAATCTAAGAAGCTACACTCGGCCTCCAGACGGGCAGTATTCTGTTCTCCTCTGTGTCTTTTCATTGTATACCGTGCCCAGGTCCTGCCCGCGATGCCGGAAGATGAGGAACTGCAGAACCCCAGGGGTTCGCGCTGGTTGGCCTGTGTTACCTGAGGACAGGGATTCTTCGTGACAGACGCGTCTTGGTTTGTTGTGTCCCCTGGGGCGCAGCGGGAGGCGGGAGGTGCTCACACACGGGCCTCGGTGCCCACCGGAAGCCCTGAAATCGGATGACCCGGACCCTGGACAAGCAGGAGGCGAGGACGCTGCCACCGGCTGGTGTAGAGTGGGGAGTCAGCTCCCCAGGAGGAGGCACCACACTCAGAAACGACAGCAGCAGGGCGTCCCATCCCACCGCCCACTGGTGCACAGCAGGCTCGCTGTAGGAGGTGGGCGTGGCCTAGGGTGGTGTCAGGAGCGAGGCCGCTTCCCGAGTCTGCCAAACACAGCACCTTCCCCGCTGCAGTCTTGCCGCTCTGTCTTTACGGAGCTTCTTGGTGAAGCCCACCCCAGTCCCCAACAGACTCATCTGTCCATGGCCCGCATGGGGTGTCAGCCTGCAGGCCGCTTCCCGTCTTCCAGGACTGTGCTGGCCCAGCAGCTGGGTCGGGTGGGTCCCCCACCGCGGGCCTCCCGCAAGCACCCCAGTGTGCACGCAAGTCTCCGCTCCCTGGAAACTGAGCTTCAAGGAGCGTGATCGCACACAGGTCCCTGGAGAGGGTCACATGCCATCCACACCCATCGGGTGAGCCCTGCAAGGTGCCCTCACTCACTCACTCGGGGCACAGAGGCATCAGAGGTCACTGCCCCGATGGGTCCTTTCCTCCCAGCAGAGCTGAGCCTCTGCGGCTGCCTCTGGTGGCGCGTGCTAGGCTGCCGCATCACTCACCGGGGCCGGCCCATTGGCACAGCCGCATGGCCTGGAGCGCACCTGGCCGTCCCGCCACCTGAGCCCAGACCGGTGCCCACCCAGGGCAGACGGGACCAGCACAGCCCCTGCCCGCTGCCTGCAAAGTTAAGCTCTGCCTCAGATAAGACAGTGTAATAAATTGATTTCCTTATCACCCCGGAAGCAGCTAATACATTCTGCAGAAGGAGCAAAACCCTTGAAATTAGACAGATGCAAAGAAGGGTGCAGGGGCCAGAGGTGCAGAGATCTTCATGGGATCCAGCGCCCCAGGATCCAAACAAAGCATTCACAGCGTGCTGGGATCCCCCAAAGCTCCACAGCCAGGAGGGGAACCCACCCGGCCAGCAAGGGCCCCATCTTAAAGGGAACACAAGAAACCGTGTGCCCCAGGCCCCCTCTCCCGGTGCCACCCGCAGCTACCTGCAATGAGGAGCCAGGGCCCGGGGGGCTGGGCAGGGACAGGGACTCCACTGTGTCCCGCTCCTGCGCTTCCCAGTGACCGGCCTGGGCGAGCACTGGCGGACCTGAGGGACAGGCTGGTCCAAGGGAGGGAACCTGTGTCACGGGCCCGCGAGCTGAGGCCCGGCAGCCATCCCTGCCCGGAGCCTGTGCCCATCCCCACCCTGCACTGCCTCCTCCCAGGCCTCTTCAGACAGCTGCCTGGGCCGCCTGGCCACACCCACAGTGGAGCAGAAGGACCTGGCAGGGCCTGGCACGTTGGACTTGCACAAGGAGATGGCCAAGCCTGGGCTCAGGAAGGCTGTCCGGACTGGACTCCCAGGCCACAGCGCCAGGCAGTGAGGTCAGGCAGTGGGCGCGTGTCGGGGGCAGCCCAGGCTGGGCTTTGCTCGCTGGCTCCGCACCTGGGGGCCACAATCTCCAACGGTCAGTGTGGACAGGAGGGTGGGAGAAGAACACGGCCAGGAGAGGCCTCCCCCGCGGTCACGGCCTCCTCCCCGCACAGACACGCCCAGCCCAGGCTGCACTCTCCAGCCTGGGTTCTGGGCCTCGGTCTCCTGACAGCGGCCGCGGCCTCAGCCTCTGCACCCCGCGGCGGCAGATGCCACCAGAGAGGGAGGGGTAAGCAGGCTCCTCCGCCCTGGCAGTGCTGCTGGCTGCCCGACAGGGTCCTCGGATGTGGGCCCAGAGCCCAGAGTGGGGAGCTGAGCCTGGCACCTCCAGCCTCAGGACCCACACAGGTGGGACCCTCGGAGCCCAGCTCACTCTCACGACGTCTGTGCCCCCCGCCGTGCCCTGTGGCACCTCCTGCCCGTGCCTGACCCAGCTTCCTGAGGCAGGAGTGCCACATACAATAGGCGCTGGGTGTTTTAATGGGGCCATTGGACAAACAGGAAGCGGCAATTTGTCATCTCAGTGTGAGCAGGAGAGGCGCAAATGCCCTGCCTCGTTGACAGCCTGGAAACTCGGGGCATCTGCTGTGGGCCGGGGAGGGGGCAGGAGAGTCTGACTGGGAGTGCGTGGACGGGGCCAGCAGACGGATGAGTGGGTGAGTGAGGGTGGGAGGGAGTGGATGGACGGGTGGATGGACGGGTGCATGGATGGCGTGTGACCCCTCTGTTGGGCCTCTGCAAACAAGCACGAGGAAATCAGTTCCTTGAGCGGCTCCCAGAGGCCGTAGCCCCTCGCCAGCCCGAGCGGCGCTGCCCGCAATCCTGGGCAGGAGCCCGGGACACAGAGGAGCCCTCTCCATCTGGGGGCAGAATCTCTGGGGCCCCAGCCCCCGGGACCTGCTGGGGGAGACACCGAGGCAGCCAGGCCCCACCCAGCTGCCCTGTCCTGTGCCCAGGAGCCACACCCCGCTGGGGAGCACTTTCTGCAGCACACGGCGTGGCAGTCATGCTTGGCACAGCAAGCCGCTCCGTGCCAAGCTCACGTCGGCATTCGGAGGAGGCCCACCTGCCCGGCCGTGCAGGGGACACCACGGCTGAGAGCAGACGGAGGAGCAAGATGCTCGTGGGTTCCAGCCACCATCTGGTCCCGATCGATGCCCATCTGACAGCGGGTCATTATTGCCTTTCTAGCCTCATTAAGGACGCGCCCCCCCCCCGTACCGTTTCTGGGTTTGAGGTGGGACCTGCAGAGGCCCCAGTCTCTTACCCCCCACACCCGCGCCCCGCAAGCCTCCGGCCCACGTGCCCCACCCCCACCCCGTTCAGCCGCTGATTAATGAGCTGCTTCCTCGCGGGCTCTGCATCCTTGGGCTCCGTGTCGCCGTTGGCTCCCGTGTCACGCCGGACTCCGCAAACTTCCAGAAGACTCCGCTTTTCATGCTGCACTTCACAGACTCACTGCTAAATGAATCCCTGTCTTTTTATTTTAAATTCCACTAGGTGGGAAAGGACAAGGACGAACGTCATCGAGTGGACGGATGGCTGCCTCCTTGGCTCAGAGGGGGCCAAGCCTAAGACACAGCTTCTCTTCCGGCTTTGGCGGACACTTTCTGGGGCCGGGGCTCCCCGAAAAGGAAAAGCGTGGGTCAAAACGGGGGAAGGGGTTTAGTCCAAACCATCTGTTAAAAGGCACCAGCATCAGGCTCATGGAGAGCGCAAAAAGAATGTTATTTTTAAGAGAACTATTTAAGTGCAGAAGGCTACATTTTTCCTAATTGCGGATGAAAACAGACTCAGACAGAGGGGATTGTACCTGTGAAATCCCCCCAGGCTGCATCACTTCAGTAACAGAAATGGCATTTGTGCGTCTCATCCGATGGCTTTGTGTAGGGCGTGCAGAGCTCCAGGGGCCGAGGGGACCCCAGGGATGCAGCAGGGTGGCCTCGGTGGGCTTTGAGGACCACTCCTTCCAGGTCGGGTGCCTTTGTATGTTAATGTTGTTTTAATTGTGGCAAAATGCACACAGTATGCAAACATACCCTGTTCACCGTTTTCAAGAGTGCAGTCGGCAGCCCGGGCACCCCCCTCTCAGAGGCCTTTCCGCCTGTGCATCAGGGCTCGAGACAGCCAGGGGATCGACACACACACACACACACACACACACACCTATGTTGCACAAGGGGTTTGGTGCAGTGACAGCACAGGGTGGGGAGCGGAGGAGCCCTGGAACGCCGGCAGGATGGGAGGCCGGGGATCCACACCGGCCGCCGCTGCCTGGAGAGCCGGGCCCGTGCAGAAGGCCCCGTGGCCCAGCATCTGGCGTGGGTGGCGGTGGAAGGCCAGGGGGCGTGCCAGGAGGCAAAAGCGTCTCTACGGGAAAGTGGAAGACCCAAGAACAATTCCCAGGGCACCAGTAAGGACCAGGGCGCCTCCAGAGAGAGCAACGCCTTCTCCTCGCTTCCCTTTCTGTCCTGGCCACGCTACAGACCTGTAGGTTGGTCCCATCTGCATCAGAAGTGAGCCCGCCCCCTCACGGGGGGCCTGTACGTCCGTCATCTGCAGACACACCCAGAACTTCCCAGTCCGTTGCCTGGTCTGGTTCAAGTCCATGGGTCACGATGAATGAGCACATCTTGGAAAACAGAAACTCTGCACCCATGAAAACAGCTCTCTGCTCCTCGCTGCCGCCCGCCCCGGTGGCCTGTTTCGCCCCTCTTCTGTATGAATTCCACCACTCTTGGGGCATCCGGCTGGCTGCTTCACGTAGCGGCCTGTCCTCCGGAGCACTCCTCCTTGCCAGGACCGCCCCGGGCTGCACGGCCGGCCTCTGTGGACGGCTCTGCCCCCTGTGCGCCTCTGTCACGATGGAGCCGAGCCAAGCCCAGGCGCAAAGCAGTGCCCAGCACAGACCCACACGGAGAGCCAGCAGCCAGGGCAGGACGGCTGCGGGGTGAGTGCCGCCCGGCCAGCTGGGCCCTGCTCCCCCAGACCCATCCTGGGGCCACTCTCTGTACCGGGCTGACTGTCCCGGTCACCCCCACCCTGTGCGGCCTCTGGGGGCCCCTCCTGTCCCTCCTCCGCTCTGCAGTGTGTCCGTCGTGCCCCTCCTAACCGGCCTGAGCCCCGCTCTGTCCGGATCTCTCCAGCCGAGCCGATGCAGGAGTGGCGTGGAAGCCGCACCCCGTGGTCCCCTCGGCTCAGCCTGGCACAGGAGCCCCTCCTGCAGCGGGCACAGCCCCTCCTGCTGCCTGGTGGGCCTCAGTCAGCCATCGGGAGCTCTCAACAGGAAGCTTGATGCAGGAAGATGCAGCGTGTCTCCAGACAGTCTGCTGACTCGGAGCAGGCATGGTGCCCGCGGCGCTCGCGGGGTCTGTTCTTTCCCAGCCCGTGCACCCCGGTGCCCGCGCTGAGGCGTCCTGTGCTCGGCGGGTTGTAGTTCATGGACTAACTGGAGGGAGCAGAAGAGGGTGCCGGGGTCTCTGGAGGAGTCGAGTCGGGCCTCTGAGGACTGCTGGGGAGTGGGCTCCCCAACAAGCCCTGCGGAGCCCTTTCTCTGGCGGACTCCATACTGCCCGTGCTCCGGGTCCGCGTGGCAGACAGACAGCTTCCGCGGCCCAAGCAGAGCGAGAGGCGGACACATGGCTCTTGGAAGGGGAAGCAGAGCAGGTGGCCTGGGCAGCAGGGGCCGGCGGTGTGGGTCTGGGGCAGGCCTGAAGCCGCCTTGGCAGACGCGCCCCTCCCACACCAGGGCAGCATGGGTGTGTGGCCACTCTGAGCAACCCGGGCGGACACAGACTCGCTGACCCCATAGCCAGGGCCTGAGTCCGCGGCGTCCAGGAGCCTGGGCCCAACTTCAGTCAACCTATCGTGGGTCAGAGTAGCTTGTGCCACCTGGGCAGGAGGGGGCATCCACACTTGGCCACCGTGGCCAGTGGCAGCGGGCAGCTGCATGGCCAGCAGATACAGGCGATTCTGGCATCCGGCCGAGGGCCACACGAGCTGGGCTGCAAAGGGCTTGAGGTCAGCAGTGATCGGCAGAACAGAGTCCTCAGAGCTGCTGCCCTCCCTGTCCCCGCGGCCTTCAGCTCCAGGGCTCTGGCCGTTCTACGCAGGCAGCGGCATAAGCCGAGGGGCATGGCACTCAGGGTGAGACCTGTCTCCTGCTTTGGCACTGCTCTGGAGAGGACAGGATGGAGCCATCGGAACACTCGTGCCTGGGCACAGACGCCAGCGGGACCCTCAGAGGGTGCGGGGCGCTGGCTCCACGTGGGCCCTGTCCAGTGCCAGCCCGGAGACAGACAGGCCGGGCAGACGGGCCCCGGCTCCCGGCTCCTTCCCTGCGCAGCTCCTGAAGGACCACTTGACTTCTTGTTTTCACTTCTCCTTCCGGCAGCATGATGGTCCTGCGGCTTAGAGGAGATCCCGCCAGGTGCTCGGGAAGCTCTGAGCTGCATCCTCTGAATGTCAGGCAATATTATTTTTGAATCAGCTTCAAGACACCACTTGAAGAAATATTGGAAAATTGATTTTCTCGCCCGTTGTCTTAACCAAGTGTCTCTGCCTCCATCGCACCTGTGCCGCGCTGCCTTCGGGTCGTCTCCGTGGCGTGGGCTCGTCCGCGCAGAGCCGCCGGCCCAGCCAGAAGGGCCTCGCAGGTGAGCGGCCCGGCGTGGAGAGGCAGGAGGCCCGGCGGCCACCTTCACCCCGTGCGTCCCCTGGCCATCAGCCCGGCCTCCGGCTCCTCCGGAGGTGAGGGGCTCTCGTGGCGCCCCGGGCTGCCGGCGGTGGGTGCTGGCAACAGCACAGCGGCACGACGCCCACGATACCCTCAAAATTGTACATGTCCCACTAAACCGGTACATTTTAAGTGTATTTCACAAGAAACCTCTTTCGACGTCCTCACCCCCAGGCCCCCCGATAATCCCCCAGCTTGGTACCCTGCAGTTCAGCTGTTAGAAATGCCCTGTCCCCCTTTCTTAACGGAACCATCGGTGACCCCGGGACAGAGGATCAGACCCACCCAGTGGAGTCCCTTGTAGGCACGGCCCAGGGGAGGGGCTTCCTAACCCCGGGGACCTCCCTGTCCCCAGAATGTGGCTTTTCTGGTGCCCAAACCCGGACTGGAGGTGTGGACAGGGTCGTCGGGCTCAGGTTCAGGGTGGCCACGCAGCGCCAGGGACCCCAGGATGGAGCAGATCACCCAGGCGAGGGTCTAAGGCCCCGCAGAGGCTCCCAGCCCCTCGGGGCTCTGGGAATGTGCTCGAACTCAGAACAAGTGGCTGAGTCCAGCCCGAGATCCTTGCACCCGCTGCTCCTCCTCCTCCCCCCAGGGCTCGGTCTGCAGACAGCTCAGGGCGGACGGCTCTGTGCCGGGCAAACGCCCTCCTCACGCGCTCCTCCAGCCGGGCCGCTCCGGGCCGGGCAGGGCCCAGAAAGAACGCACGGCGGTGGCTTGTTCTCTTCCTCGACGCCACACAACAGGCTAAACATACACGCAGGAGCGATCTTCATAAATTCTTTATGCTATTTACTTAGAGCCTGTGTTTATTAAACTGGTTGGCTTCCAAAAACGCTGCATAAGTTTGTCTTTCTAAAAAGTAAGTTTTAGCTCTCCAACCCACTATGAATTAAAAATGGGTCTTTGAGGCCCTCAGCAGATTTTACCCACCCCTCAGACTTATATAAGGCGTAGAAATAGACAGAATCCACCAGCAAGTCACACACACAAACACACACACGTAGCGTGTTGCCAGTGGTAGAAGCCGCATACTTTCCAACATGTGACTTCTCCCTGGTCTGTCTTTTTCTTTTCTGCGATGGCATTTTGGATCTTCTTTCAAGTCCTGGCATGTTGGGATGAGAAAGCCTCAGAAGAGCCCTCAGAACGCTTCCAAGCTCTCCAAGGCCCTCCTACGCCACCCATCCATCTCTGGGGGCAGCTGAACAAGAAATAAAAGACTCGCTTTGCCGATCCTCAGAGCCTCGCGGCTTGTCCGGGACCCAGAACACAGGGCAGCCACGGCAGCTCAGAGGCAGCTCCCGCGCCCCGTCCCCGTCTCTGCACTGAGTCCCAGGTCCTGGCACGCGGGGAGCCGAGGCTTCCTGGGCCAGGGACACCGGGAACTCAGGGCGCAGCTGCTGGAGCCTAGGAACCCTGCACTGCTCTGGAGCAAAATGCCCCGCACCGGGGCGGGGGCCACTATTTCATGGCATTTCTGCTTTCCAGACATATATCTCTGTTCTTATTCTGAGTATCGGAGAACAGTACCACCGAGGGGCCCTTATACTTAGGACCAGCTACGTAATTTGCCAGGCCAGTAAAAAATACGACTACGAAGTCTTCTGCTCAAAACTTAGGAAAAAAGTGCTGATAACAGTCCTAAAGTATAAATCCCTTCCTTTTGGAAGTATTTTTAACTTCTAAAGTGAGAGACAGATCTCAGAAATAGATGAGTAATAACAAACTTATAGATTGCAAAATGATATTTTTGGAGATATAAATTCCTGTAAGATAATAAATAATATTTTATTAATATAATTCTGAGCTGATCATAAAATCTTTCTGACTGCAAATTTATTTATTAGGCCATCAAAATCTATACTTTCAACAACTTCATTTTTCATCGATATAATTGAAAATGATGTCAGCTACTCTTGCCAAATGCAAGTTTGCAAATAATTTTTTTGCTATTCTTGCTTTGGGGAAAGATCTTGCTGATCCAACACTCTCGGGGCCATTCAGATTATTTACAAGCCATAGCCACTTTGGGATACAGGTCTCAAAAATAATTTTGAAATATCAGTGTGAACACATCTGTGTGGGACAGTCCTTGCGCAAATGTTTTTCCCAAAAAGCGGAACACTTTGGACAATAAAGTCTCAAATAAATCTGAAGTTAATTTCAAATGTGAACTTTTATGGCGTCGGCACTTCCTCTGACCCCTCCCGTCACTGGCAGGGTCACACGAGCCACCCAAAATGGCTTTGATGTGTATACAACTCCAACAGATATTTCTGTTTTCCAGTGTCCTCTTTACCCATCAGGAAGACTGAATTTTGAAATCCTCTTTCTTTTCTTCGTTAGATCATCAGAAGCTTCCTTTAGATAATGAGGTTTTCTCCCCGTAACACAAGGTTGCCACATGTCACTTCTATTTCGAAGCCTGTGGGTATGTGCCATGTGACAGCAGTTTTCAAAAGTATGGACTCTAAACTGAGTGATGCCTGTGAGCCTCTCTCTGATGTGCTTTATTTGGGAATGCACCTGCACACGCTGTCACTTCGCGGTGACTGACTGTCTTAGTTACTTTTCTCGTTGCTAAAACAAAATGTTCAGCACTCAAAGTTAAAGTAGAAAAAGTTCATCTTGGCTTATACTTTGTAGAGGCTTCAGTCCATCGTCGGCTGGCTGCGAGGAGGAGTGGCATGGCAGAGGGGTGCTGCCGAGGAGAAAAAGTCCATGGCGGAGCAGGGCAGGCAGATGGCAGCAAGCAGCAAGCAACACCTGACCAGAGACTCTGTTTCTGTTCCTTGTATCTTATCCAGACTACCCACGCTTAGGGCAGAGCTGGGCACCTTAATGCTACCAGGGACTGTCTCAGTGGGCTGAGTTAGTAACCACACGTATTAATCCCAGCATCACACGCTCCAGAGCCAGCCACGTCTGAGAAGCCCAACCTATGACTGCACGAGGCCTTGGACACCCAGACACAGCTGCCACTCTGCCTGCCAAGGGCGACTGCTGAGTCGGGTTGTCCTGTCCCATCACGCTCCAGGGTGAATGGCAAATGGCCTTTTTCAGGAATCTTGGTGCTGGCCACATGCAAATGCCCTCATTTCTCCTGTGCCGTCTCCCTCGTGGCCGGCCTGCCTGAGGGGCCCACACCCTTCCTGGAGGTCACACCGTCTCAGTCTTCACTCTGCAGAACCTGGACCCACACAGGTGCCCATAGGTGCCCAGTGCGCCCCCCACTGTGCCCTTCTCCACATCAGCTTGAACTCCACTTTAAAATGCAAGTTAAACATGAAATTACTGAGCTCCTTGGTTTGAAGGTTTTTGGTTTTGTTTTGACAGGCTAGGGGCTGGCGGGGGACACTGCGGGACAAGGTCCGGTGACCAGTGGCCCTTAGCATGGGTGGCCGGCAGGGAGCTCGGAGCACAAGGGCAGAGGGAACCTAATCCCACTGCGAGATCAGGAAAAATGGTCGCCATTTTTATCTGTGGAAAATCTCCCTCTGCACAAACTACACGGAAAACTGCTACTGTTATAGACTAGCCAATCACGGTCCTTCTAAGTAACAAGCATAATGATTATCTCGTGTGAACAGCTGGGGTTTTTTCTAAAATTTTAGGTCTCGTTCCATGAATTAAGTCCACCTTTAGCTTATGTTACATCTGAGTTCATAGTGTTACCATCCTGGGGAATGCTCAGGGGGAGCAATGACCATGATACCATGGTGACCAGTACTAGGAGATTAAACTTAAGCATGAAATTCAAAGAACTGAGTAGAGATAATAATTTGTGTTTCTGTTGACCTTCACCTTCAGCTAGAGACCACGACCTCTTGGGTCGGTGCTTTCTCACCCGATCAGCCCCCAGACAGAGGCGACTGGATCAAGGAACAGAGGCAGCATATTCTGGAGATAACCAGGGGGTGGCGGCCATCAGGTCCATCAGGCCTTGGTAAGACCTTTCTGGCGTCTCTGTAGTGAGGATGTGAGGCGGGCTCCTGTCTCTTCTGTGCACAGGACGTCACTGACACCTACATCCCTCAGTCAGCTGCCCTAAAGCAGGTGGCAGAGCCAGGCGGCCCGCTCTGCTGGGCTTCCTCCCTGTGACATTTTGACATGGGCGCAGGACGGGTGCCGTAGAGCGACCCTGTGAGACTCGACCACACAAGACACAGAGCAGGGTCTCCTAAAGCACGGGCTGTGTTTTCTCAGCCTCCGGAGGAACCAAGTCAGGGTCAAGGAGCGGCAGGGTTACTTTCTCCCGAGGGCGGCTTCTCCTCAAGCACTGTCTCCCTACTGTCTCACTGTAAAAGCACACAGCCACGCTGGGTTGGCACTTTCTGCGTTATCGCCTCTGTCTGACATGACTGCACCTTTAAAGGTCCGGTCTCCAAGACAGCCACGTTCTGAGGTAATGGGTTGAGATTTCAACCTCTGAATTTTGGGGTTACACAATGCAACCCATAGCTGTTCCAATTGTAGTGGACTGAATACTGGCCATGCGATACTGTCCATCAACCATGAATGCCAACTTATTTGGATAGTATTTTATGTTGGAATCAGGCAGGACCTCAAAATGGGGTCACCTTGGACCACTGCCAATCCAGTGACACAATCCTTAGGCGACACACAGAGCAAAGGGCACGTGAAGACAGAAGCAGAGATCATTCCGCTGCAGCCACAAGCCAAGGACACCTGGAGCCGCCGGGCGCTGGGAGAGGCGGAGGACCCACCTCCTGGAGCCTCCCCGAGAGAGCAGGGCTCTGCGGCCTCCTCGATCTCAGAGCAGGGGGGGATTCTGCACTGGTGAAGGCAGCACTGTGAAGGCCACAGGCCACAGACCGCCGACCCCGACATCCCCGGGGAGGGCTCAGGGCGCGCTTGGGAAGCGGGTCTGGGAAAGGAGCCCTCTGGTGGGGGGTCGCACCCCAGCCGGCTGCTGCTCTCCGGAGCGTAGACTTCCCTTTAACAGACCCCTCCTGGCTCTCGCCGGCCCCGTGGCCAGGGCAGCTCGCTGGCCTCACTCCGCCTGGGAGGCCACCCTCAGCTCCGCCCACAGACACCTCAGGGCCCCCCATCCCCAGCAGTGTGTCCGTGTCTCCTCACCTCTTCCTATCGCCTCTGCCTCGGCACTGAGTCCTGTGGGCCTCTGACCTAGGACGGCTGCCGTTCTGCGCTTCTGCAGGAACCTCTGGTCCCCGTCCTGCAGGTGAGTTCACTTGGCACCGTTGTTTGATCTACCAGAGATTTCGAAAACAGATTTCTCCGTGGGTGGCACTCCAAGTGGGCGGAGGGCTCGGGCGCTGGGGAGCGAGTGGCAGGCCCCAGGAGAGCTCTTTAGTGGGAAACTGCTTCCCCCCGCGTGGGGTCCCCGCCCTCAGCCGGCAGGGCCCCAGGACAGAGCTGCCTGCGGAGCCAGCAGGGCTGGGGACTTTGAATTTCTGAAAGCCAGAGCTGAGTAAATGCTGTGGAAACAGCCTCTATTTTAGGAACCAGCGCTGCGGACCCTTTTGCGAAGCAGATAATGGTTTTCCTGACGCCCCCACTTGCTCAGCCAGGTTTTCACATTGAGGCCCGACTTGCTGCGGGCTGAAGGGGTCGCGAGACCCCAGGGTGGGGTCAGGTCCTCTCGGCCCGCAGTCCCCGCCCCCCACACCTCACTAAGAGAAGCTCTCTGCTTTCTGTCGTGCCGAGTCCACTGGGGTCAAACGCCAGCCCTGGGCACAGCTGTCCTGCCCACCTGCCTCTCCCTTTCCACTCCTGGGAATCTTTCATGCCAGGAGGCGTCGCCTGCCCGCACCGCTCCTGCCAGCCCTCCCTCAGCAGGCCCTCCCCCTGCCACCCTGTCTCCCTGCGGTGCCCGTATACGGCCACGCTCCTCCCTGAAGCTCCCCCAGCCAGACGCCCCCTGTGCCTCTCACCATCACCAGCTGGGCCCTCTGCTCCCCGCCGCTTCCTGCTGAGACCCCGTGTCCCCTCCTGGCCGTGGGATCAGGTCACCGGGACACAGGGCCCCTCCTCCTCCAAGCAGCCCACCCTGCCAAGCCAGCTCCCTGGCAGCCGGTGTGCCCAGGGAGGGATTCCAGGGCGTAACCCTCTGGCCCTCACTCCCCTCAGGAATATTCTCGGCCAATTTCTCATGCCCAGTTTTGGCTTCAGTACTGCACACTGCAAAGAGCTTTCTGAGATCACCTCACACACAAAAGTAGCTATGTGTATGCACATATAACATGCATCCATACATGCATGTAAAAGCACATGCATACACTAAATACATAGGGTTTCTCACACTCATGTATAAACAGGCCCACCTATCACACAGTCACGCACATACGTGTACACATACCACATGTGTGGTGGAATAGGCTTTCTTCTCCAAGCTTTTTTTTTTTTTTTTTTTTTTTTTGAGACAGGGTCTTGCTTTGTAGTTCAGGCTGGCCCTGAGCTCACTATGTAGCCCAGGCAAGCCTCGAACTCAGCAATCTTCCTGTCTCTGCCTCCCGAGTGCTGGGATGACAGGCGTGAGCCACCACGTCCGGCATTGTGGTATGCGGTGTTGATTGCTGGTGGGCATGAGTCTCCATGCCCAGCATTATACATGGTTACCGGGGATTGAACTCAGGACCTTGTGCTTGCGAGGCAGGCGCGGGAACCACTGAGCTAACCCTCCGGGCCCCTCTCCAAGCTTTTGGACCCCTCAGAGGTCACCTGATCTCCTCGGCCAGAAGTGCTACACCCCTTCTCTGCACTGCTCCGTGCTCACTCTCGGGGCTCATCTTGAATCCTGGGAGTCCACGAGGGCTCCCAGTGTGACCATGCTCTCTCGGAAGCCCATCCTCCAGCCTGGACCGGCCGTGGAGGTCACGAGTGCCAGGTAACACGTGACCACGGCTCCCTGACAGATCCGGGGCCGCTCAGCACGGCCTGCCAGGAGCCCGCGGGCAGCGCGTGAGGGAGAGGAAGGGGTGACAGCCTCACGCCCTCAGGCCGTGGGCAGGGGCACTCCAGCCCGACCTCCGTCATGCCCTGCAGAGTTAAAAATAACGTGAAGAAGCCTCGGTGGCAGGGCGAGCGGCAGAAGCACAGGGCAGCCCCTCGGTGAGACATGACAGCGCAGGGCCGCCTCCCGAGACGGCAAACCCTCCGCAGTCAGGACCTTCCTGGGGGAGAATTACGCGCTAAAGATCAAATACGCTTGCAAGTGAAAATTCACAGCCATTAAAGCCCCAAGGGGTCAGCGCCCTGTGCCTGTGAGTACACATCCAAGCCCCTGGTCCCCGACGTCTTCCACGCTAATCCCCGCCCGCTGGGTGCCCCGGTGTCTCCAGCGCCCCCTGCTCTGGAGCTCTCAGGCCTAAGGGCCTGTCTGCAGGAACCTGCTCGGGCAGGGTGGAGACCACCTGGGGGGCCAGCTTGGGGAAACTGAGTCCAGGGCCAGGCTCTTGGTCCCTGTGCAAGTGGGTCCTGGAGCTGCCTCCTGCCTGCCAGGCGGGAACCTACCGAGAGCTCGTGCTTACCCACCTGCCCTGAGCCTTCCCGGGGCCGACTCATCCCCAGGGAGACCTTCAAAGGGTGGTGGCAGGGGTGACCTGCCATGGGGGCCACAGACACACCACCTCACATAGGATGAAGAGGGGACCCTGCGGGCGAGCCGTGCCCATGAGCCCCGGGCATTCCTGGCAGCATCGTGGCCCTGGGACCTGTGTCACACATGCACACGCAGACGCACAGAGGGCATATCACACACGAAAATGCACACACACATAGTAGACGCAGACGCAGAGACACACATAGCACACAAACTATAACACACATGCACGCACGCACACACACACACACACACACACACACACACACTTCCTGTGGCTAAGGGGTCCAGCAGTCCTGGGGAGGAAGCGTGTCCACCCCTGGCTCCTCGTGTGCTTCCCTCTGCAGCCCCAGAGACAGGACAGCTCGCGCGCCCATGGCCATAGCCCGCCCCAAGGCGACCTGGGGACCCCGGACCTCTGAGGGGCGTGCAGGCCCGGGCTCTGCAAGGAGGACTGTCCTCGCCGCTCCTCTCAGAGCCCTCTGCTCCCGCCCACACCTGTCCCAGCCCCCCGGTGACAGGTGACATGCATGAGAGGTGAGCTGCCGCCCCGAAGCTCAGCTCTGCGGAGCGAGCCGGCCACACGGCTGAGGGGCTGAGATGACCCTGGCCATGCCCACGGCGGCCAAGCACCCCTGGGGTAGGAAGGGCCCGAGGGGTTCGGGCAGCAGGTTAGGGACGCCGACGGCCTGGTCTCCACGGAGCCCCAGCACGGGGCCTCAGCCCAGCGGCCCGGAAGCAGCCCTGGGGAGACGATCCAGCCCTGGGAGTGAGGCCAAAGAAACCAGAGGAAACAGAGGCCCCAGGTGGCGCAGCCCCGCCCCTCCCCGTGGCTTCCTGGCTTCTGTCAGCCTCCTGGGAGCGCCGCACAGCACGGGGTCATCCTGTGCCTCCCTCCTGGATCCCTGGCTCCTGTGGACGCCCACACCCTCGATCGGGGCCCACGGTAGCTGTTCCGCAGGGGACACCTGAACTTCCGGGGGGGCAGGTGGCGCTGGGTCTCGACCTGGCAGAGGACGAGGCAGCCGGGGCTGACTGTCAGGATATAAGGGCACAGAGGCATCCGCGGGGCCAGGCCCAGGGCAGGAGACAGGACGCGGGGCCCGCCCAGCGTGTCTCCTCTGGCTTGTGTCTCCCTCGGGCCTCTCCAACCTCCCACGGTCCTCCCGCGTTGGGACAGCCCAGCCTCTGTCGTTAGCCAGGGGCCCTGGCCAGCCGCTGCCCCCACCGTGCCGGCTCCCGGGAGGCCCAGTGCGGCTGGCTTGTGGGTCCCTCCCCTGCCGCGTGACGGCCGGGGGCAGGGCGGCCGGTGTTCCCTCGGGAGTGAACCCGGAACAGCCCAGGTGCCCATGGGAGGCCACTCATGGCGCCCAGGGACGGACGGGACACGAGGAACGGGCCCGGAGCGTGGCGCCCCCAGGTCACAGCCGCAGCGCCAGTCTGGGTCCGGTGGCCAGGACAGGGTTCGCTGCCTGTGGCCTGATGCCACCAGCACACGTGGCACTGTGGTGGCTCCGGGGAGAAAGCGGCTCCCCTTGAGCACCAGGAAGGGCCGCTGCAGCCCCTCTGCGCAGAGAAGGCAGCTGAGGCAGGGCTGCCTCCGTGGCCAGGTCCGCGGTCACCCAACACCTGCCGCGCCTGGTGTGCAGCCCGGGCCGGCGCCACCCTGCGGAGCCAGCTCCGAGCAGGACCCAGAGTGCAGCAGGGCCGGGGACAGAGGGGCGGCCACCGCCTCCTGGGCTCTGTCCCAGGCCCCTGACATCAAGCTCATTCTTTCCCTGAGGAGTCACCCTAACCAGAGATGTCCCAAAATATCTCCGTTGCCCTTGGTAACCGCATTTGCATCCGTCTCTATTCACTTGCAGTATTCAAACCTGTGCGACTGGCTCCTCCCCAGTAGACCGGTTAGTGTCCCCACCTGTCCGGCCTGTGTGAGTCTGCGGGAGGCTCTTCCGCGAGGACCGCCTTCCAGGGCCACACTTCCGGTCGGAGCCTTTCCCTGCCCCCCCCCATGCAGCAGGAGAGAAGGCTGGGGTGCTGGGACCCCAGGGTCGGTCCAGCCTCCTCCCATTCCCCGTAGAGACCTGCCTGCGTACAGTTCCCAGGGGAGACACGGGCGTGCGGCTTAGGGACCAGCCCTCGACAGCTGAGACACCACGGGAACCCACAAGGGGTGTCACGGGGCTCCCCACCCGAAGTCCCTGGACAGCTCCAGCCCTGCCACCCCCCACTCCGATGCATGTCTCCTAGCAGAGCATGTCTGGGCCCGAGCAGGTGACCCCGAGACACCCTAACCCCAACCCTTCAGCAGTAACTGACCGAGCCCCAGTGCAGGGCCTCAGGCAGCCTGCACCACGTGGCGGGGCAGCGAAGAGGCCACAGGCTCAGCCTTGATCCGGGTAATGGGGGTCATGGTGCTGGTAGGGAGGCCGAGTCGGGGTGAGGCGGAAGCCTGGGCAGGGAAGAGGAGGCACAGAGCCACCATGTCGTGGGGGGACAGCCGGGCAGAGGCCCATAGCGGAAGAGGCAGGATGGGCTGTTTTCAGAGCCCACAAAGCACAAGCAACAGGAAGCCATCATTTCCAGCACAGACGGGATGTACCATGGCATCAGCCTGGCAGAGCTACCCGAGGAAGGCCCCTGCCGGAGGCATGCTGGCAGGTGGAGGTTATCCAGGGAGGAAGCAGGGCAAGAGAGCGGGAGCTGGGACGGGGCGGCCTGGTGTGGCGCCACCTCCATCCGAAGGCGAGGCTCCGAGTCCAGGGTGGGCCTGAGAGGAAGCCCTGACCCGAGCAGCTGCAGGGACCAGGGGCAGCAGGGCCTGCTCACGAACTGCACCAGACAGCTCTCTGTCCCCTCAGCACGCACACACGTGCACACACACATGCACATGCACGGCTCCCAGGCTGCTCCCCTCCACAGCTCACCTGCAAAGGGACCTTGGCCCCATCACTGGTCCCACTTTCTTGACTTCTCTCCGCCGGGCCCCGCCCTCCCTCTGTGCTTCCTGTGAGCTCCAGACCCACGCTCTGGCCGGAGGTTGGCAGAGCTGACCTGATGCCAACTGGTGCTGCTCGACACTGCTTTATGGCCCCGGTGTCCGCCTGGATGAACCCATCAGAGGAGCCGAGGAAAGCGGTGGCTTTGTGAGGGGCCCTGACACTCGGCCTGTTGGGGAGACAGACTCAGAACCGTGGTGCGAGGGCCCTGCCTGGGTGCCGGCTCAGCTCCTATCCCGGGGCAGGGGCACCGTCCCATGCCCTGCTTCTCTGACTGGGGCCGCCCTGGGGCCTGCTGGCTGGGAGCGGAAGCGCGTGGCTCTGCACTTGAGCTCAGTCCCCTTCAGAGCAACCAGGAAACAGCACCTGGCGGGAAGGTGGAGCCTCCGGCCATCTCGGCCTCGGCCTGGGCCTCTGCAGTGATTCCATGAGGGCACCGCGCAGGGACAGCACGGCGTGGCGCCAGGCAGAGCCGGACCAGGGTGGGGTCAGGAACCCCATGATGCAACTCTCGACGGTCTTGAGGCCTCCGCACGAAGTGGGAACGTGGGAGTCCTCAGTGCGCCTCGCGGCCTGGCTACTTCTGAGCCCCAGACCCCGGTTTTCACGGCCACAGCTCCGCCCCCGAGGCACCTGGTGGCCATGGAGCAGAAGCAGCAGGAGGCTGGGCCTGTCCCGGGGAAGGCTGGGACCTGCCCTCCCTGCTCCCCTTCACCCTCGGGGGTCCTGTGGCCACGGGCCCAGCCTGGTGGCGACACCTGGACATCCTCCCAGCTCACACTCGTGGGTGTCACCCTGGTGCCAGGGACGCTGGAGCAGGGCAACCCAGTGTGTGGTTGTGTCTGCAGAGGCCACGCCAGGCCCACTCCGGGGAGGTTGCCAAGGAGATGGTGGAAGGTGCATGGACAGTGGGTGGTTAACCAGGAGGGCTGAGGAGCAGAAGGTTCTGGAACAGGGCGCTTAGACTAGGGCCTGGGCTGACGGGACAGGCACTGAGCAAGGAGCAGGAACTATGACAGCCAGGTTCGCCAGTGGGCTTTGCAGACACTGAGCTTGCTGCCCCCAGCCCCACGTCCCCTTTGTCCGCAGAGCCCTGTGCGCTGGCACCTGGGTCTTTTCCGTGGAGCATCAAGGAGGCCGAGTGGGACCCCAGCCGAGAGCTGCGCCTCAGCTCTCCACTAACTGCAGTGGCCCTTTCCAGGCCTGGCCTTCCTTCGTTGGTAGGTTATCTATCACTGCTTTCATTCCCTTTCCTGTTATTGGGTTATTTGGGGTTTTTAGCTCTTCCTGGTTCAATTTTATTAATTTAGAGGTGTTTAGAAATCTATTTCTTCTGAATTCTCTAGTTTATTGACGTACAGGTTTGTAAAGTAATTGCTAACTTTTTTTTTTAAATTTCAGCAGTGTCAGTTGTGATTTCACTTTTTTTCATTTCTAATTGCATTGATTTGGTTATTTTCTCTCCTTTTTTGGGCTCCATTGCTTAAAGGTTTGTCTATTCTGGTTTTTTCCAAAGAACCAACTCAGATCCATTAATTCTTCAGGGTTTTTTGGTCACGATTTCATTGATTTCTGCTGTGACCATTATGGTTTCTGTCCTTGTATTAGCTTTGGGTTTAGATTGCTTTCACCCTTCTAGGACCTTGAGGAACATCACTAGGTTTTGTATTTGGACTGATTCTGATTTGTGCTGTGGGTCTTGACAACTACGACCTTCTGTGTCCCGTAAGTCCCCGTTTGTCCTGCTCCCCCAGGCCCCTCCCCCATCTGCCTTGGAGCCAGTAAACCAGGGACCAAAACTTCTGAAAGCATAGTCCAAACTAAGGCTACTATGGTTCGTATCCAGATGTCCCCCAAAGCCTCACGCTCATGCGTGGCTCTTGGGAATGACTAGATCACGCGTGTGATACCAGGTCTGCCCACTGATGGGCTTAACGCAGTTCTGGGTGTGGGTGGTGGTCTTACTAAAAAGGGAAGACCCACCCTGGGTGTGAGTGGCACCATCCCCTGCTTGGTTTGAGCCTGTAGCCTGGACAGAATTAAGAGGGAAAGAAGAAGGGAGTTGTGCCGCCTCCCATCTGCCTTTCTTCTCCTCTAGGAAGCCCCTCTGCCCTGCCGCCCTGCCCTCTGCCCTGCCACCCTGCTGCCCTGCCGCCCTGCCACCCTGCCACCCTGCCGCTCTGCCGCCCTGCCTTCGAGTCATTGATTACAGATGGAACCTACAGATTCTGAGTCAAAACAGCTCTCTCCTTGTCAGGGCTACGGATGCCGGGTAGTGTGTCTCAGCAACCAGAAAGAAACTAAGACAAGACCTCTCCTCCTCCGGGGTGCGGGTGCCAGGTCTTTGTCTCAGGGGTGGCACCTCAGCCATGGAGAAGCTGGGAGCCCCAGGTGCCCTCGCTGGGCCCCCTTGTCTGGGATGGGAGGTGGCAGAGCTCTCTGTCCTCGGGGCTGACGTGAGCAGCCGGTGAGACGCCGGTAGGAGGCTGGACGTGGGCTGGCACAGCGGGACAGGCCGAGCAGCCCCGGACTCCTCTGCCTCCTGGTGTCACCACGATGCTCTTGTCGCCCCTGCCCCCACTCTGCGGTGGCCCCGTGTGACCACCTGCCCGCTCCCCGAGCCCGTGCCTGCCAGGGCGTCCCGCACAGGACCGGAGCCCACTCGGGAGTTCCGCGGCGGTGGGAGGCCAGCACCCTGGCCAGCGCCTGGACGTCCGGGAGCCTCTGGCTGGCTTTGGGGTCCCAGGTCTTCTGCCGCGGCGCTGCTTCCCTCACCCACTTCCGTCCAGCCCACGGCGGAGTCCGCCCGCCCCAGGGAGGCAGCCCGTGCTCTAAGGGCAAGTGTGTCGCCCCGTCAGGTCGGAGCCCCCCGCGGAGGCTCGGAGGAGGCTTCCCCGCTGGCCTCGCGCGCCGAGCGTCCGGCCCCGGCCCAGGCGTCCCGCCGCCGCTGTGCCCACCGCACCGGTGAGTCTTCCTTTTCCTCCGTCCCCTCCCTCCTCGGGCGCAACGCACCCGCCCCCCTCTGCCAACTGTGGCACGGACGGGTGGGAAGGTGAACGAGTGACTGTGCCGGGAAGCCACGGCCACCACCCCACTTCAGACGAGACACACGGAACTCAGAAAGAGTCACCGACGTGGTCAAGAGTCGCCTTCACGGTTAGAGGCGGTCACGAGACACCGTCCTCCTGACTGAGAACCGAGGCCGAGGGCGCGACGGAAAATCAGCCAACGTGGAGGCGGATGCTGAGGGTGCGGGGTGGGCCGTTCCCAGACGGGGCAGCAGGGGGTGGGGCCTCACCAGGGCTTTCCGTGGATTTGGCCAGATCCACCAAGGAACAGGGCGGATGGTGCTTCCACCACCCCACACACACCTGAGAGATTTCTCTATAAAGCTAAGGGAAGAAGAGGTGTCTTTCTCCCCAGAAATAGGTCTTTTCTCCTCCAGAGCCGCTTGTACTGAAGCCATCAGGGCTGACAGTGAGCTAGATGCGTGCGCTGTCTTCCCGAGCACGGTGACAGCGCCTGCCGTCCAGGCCCGGAGCTCGCCTGGAAGCGGCTCCTGCGCGGAGGGTGCCGGCCCCGC
The DNA here is from genome assembly GCA_004025085.1 of Thryonomys swinderianus. Classification (NCBI taxonomy): domain Eukaryota; kingdom Metazoa; phylum Chordata; class Mammalia; order Rodentia; family Thryonomyidae; genus Thryonomys; species Thryonomys swinderianus. Next base: position 1,646 of record PVIC010004258.1, on the reverse strand, counting down.
CCACCGCTTCCTTCCTGTGAGGGAAGGCACAGTTCATTAAGATCTTTGGTAGTGGCAGAAATGTTACAGGGGAAGAAAAAGCTGTTGACAATTTTATTTTTAAAAGTACCTAAGAATAGTGAGCGCATTGTAAAAATAGCAAGCTGGAAGCAGGGTAGAGCTCAAGGCCACGCGTGCTTCCTAAAAGTCAGACTGTGGCTTCCAGAAAGGATGAGAAGAAAGGCTGGGCGTCAGCTTCCCCTGCACAGCCACGGAGGAGTCGGGGTCGGGACCGGTAGGCGCCCGGGGCTCTGCGTGGGCACCTCTGGCCCGGGCGTCCCTGTGCCATGCAGGGACAGAGGCCGTGGCGGGGACACGCTCCCCTCTGCAGCGGCGTGGGGGTCACACCTTCCCGCTGCGCACCCTCCGTTCCACACTGAAAGGAAAGAAGAAGCCCAGAGAAGTTTTGCAGCTTGCCCAAGGTCACCAGTTGACCGTCAAGGTCAGGCTTGGGCCCAGGCGCTCTTCTCTGTGGTCCATGCTTAGCGTTCCCACCACACGTCCTCAGGGCAGGGCCGACCTGCTGCTGGGCCAAGAAACCCTTGAGACGCCAGTAAGGGGGCCTGAACCACCTGACGAGGGCAGGTCAATTCCTCTGTATGCTGAGGACACCTCCCGGCTGGGGCATCGGCGTTAGGGCGCGCTAGCCCTGGGGGTGTATCAGGCACGGCCCTACTTGCCCAAGACCACCCTGCGTCCATCCCCGGGGACCTGGCAGAGCCAGGAGGGGCCCCCCTTCCAGAGGCCACTGTCCTGGGCTGCCGTCGCTGTAGCCTCTGAGTTCCGGCCTCGGGGACGCAGCCTGCTGGTCCTAGGGAGGGCCCCGGCCAGGCCGGCAGGAGGGGCAGCGACACAGAGGAGGGACAGGGCGAGACAGGAGGTCAGAGGCTCCCCAGTGGCGCAGGGCAAGCTTGCTGAGGGCCAGAAGTGAGCCCACCCCCTCCCCTCTCATGCTGGGCACACAGTGGTGCCCAGCTGTGGACAAGGAGCTGTCCGTCCAAGCCTCTCCTTCCCTGTGTCTGTGCCCAGCCCATGCCACGAGACACCAGAATGGATGTTCAGGCACTGTGGCTGGAAGAGCTGAGCCAGCCCTGGCTTGGGAGCCCTGGCACCTCCCGGCGGGGTCACCTCTGTGGGCCAGAGCCTCCCGCGCCGCCAAACCCCACGGAAAACGGCTCTCAGGGTGTCCCGGCAGGCAGAGAGGGCCCTAGGCGAGCTGGCACCACTGCACATCTGGGGGACAGGGCAGTCTAGTGGGGGATGGGGCCGCTGGCGGGTGCAGGAGGGACGCACGGAGCAAAGACAGCGGAGAGCATCCGGGTCACCTTTGACACCGCCAGGGAGAGAGAGGAGGGAAAGAAAGGCAGGTGGGGAGGTGGGAGGAGGAGGAGGACAGAGAGGAGTGGGAGGAGGGGAAGAGGGGGGAAGGGAGAGCAGGCGGGAGGGGGAGGGGAGGGCTGGCGGTGCCACACAGACCCCGGATGGAGGACCAGAGCACTAGAGTGCCCTCCACCCGCACCGCCAGTCCCACCATGGCTCTGACCCACAGAATCGATAGCCTTTGACTGATGGCAGGTTCCTCTCTCTCTGCCAAGGGCGCTGTGGCC
>PVIC010004257.1:0-63549 GCA_004025085.1 Thryonomys swinderianus | reverse complement strand
TCTGCCATAAAGAATGACAAGATCGATCCATTTAGGTGCAAATGGAGACATCTGGAGGATATACTAATAAGTGAAATCAATAGATCACAGATAGACAATTCCCGGATCTTCTCTCTGGCATGAACACCTGTAGATGCAAATGAGTTCTAGAAAGTAGGACAGCTTTTATAGAGTGGAATATTTCTATAGGAAACTTGGTATGGGAATGTGATGAGGGGAAGGAATAAATATGATACAGAAAGAAAATAAAAAAGCATGTATAAAGGGGGGAGGAGGGGGGAGTGGGTAGGGATATGGGTAAAAATGAGAATTAACTTGTGGCATATACTGGTACAAATTTCCCAATGTTATATGTGATTTTGAGAGGTATATAAATTGTACCAGTAAAGAATTCAATTTAAAAAAATGATAGGTTAAAACTGATCATATAGAAGATGAGAGCAGAACAGAGGTACAGAGACTGAGAAGAGTGGAATGAAGTTGGCTTATGATGAGTATCAAAACACAAAGCAGAAGAAATTGTTCTAATGTTATATTACACATAGGACACCCATAGTGGGCAGTAAATTTTAAATCTCTAAAAGTTTTTACATAGAAATGGTATTTGAGATGAAAATACCAATTAACCTGAGTTGATTATTACATACTGCATATATATATCAAATAGTAATGCAGTGGTCCATAAATGACTACAACTAGATAAATTAATAAAAATAGCATGTTATTTAGTGGATACTTTCTATGTGCTAGGCCTTATTTTAAGCACACATGCTTACACTATTACATTATTGCCACATCTATAAGGAATTTATGAGGAAGGTATTCTCATTGTTACACACTGAAAAGGGAAACACAGAATGATTAAATAGTGTTAGAAAAATTATGGATTTCCAGGCATTGAAATCATATACAGGAAATATGGCATATTTCTCTCTTTTTTTTTTTTTTTTTTTTTGAGGCAGGGTCTCGCTTTGTAGTTCAGGCTGGCCCTGGGCTCACTATGGTGCCCAGGCAAGCCACTGCGAACTCAGCAATCCTCCTGTCTCTGCCTCCCGAGTGCTGGGATTACAGGCGTGAGCCACCACGCCCAGCATTGTGGTATGAGGTGTTGATTGTTGGTGGGTGTGAATCTCTACACCCAGCATTATATGTGGTTACCGGGGATCGAACTCAGGACCTTGCGCTTGTGAGGCAGGTACCGGAACCACTGAGCCAACCCTCCGGCCCCCTTTTTTTTTTTTTTGAGACAGGGTCTCGCTTTGTATTTTAGGCTGGCCCTGAGGTCAATCTGTAGCCCAGGCAAGCCGCTGAGAACTCAGTAATCCTCCTGTCTCTGCCTCCCAAGTGCTGGGATTACAGGCCCGGCACTGTGATATGCGGTATTAGTTGCTGGTGGGCGTGAGTCACCATCCCCAGCATTCTATGTGGTTACCGGGATCGAACTCAGGACCTTGCGCTTGCGAGGTTGGCGCCGGAACCACTGAGCTAAATCTCCGGCCCTCTCTTATATTTTTTTGCTTGTGTATTTTTTGAGAAAGGTTTGTTTACTTTTCTTCATTAAAGTCATAATAATAAATTAGATTTGCTTTACATCATTTCCTATGTAGTTTCATAGGAAGCATGTAGCACATATTTTTTGTCTGCATGAGCATAGTGTATCTGTACAAGTATTCAGGATGCTTCCTGTCAGTTTCTCTATTGATGATTATAATGTTTATGATGTTGTTTTCACAAAAAATGTTGTGCTGAATAAACTTGATTTTGGGCTGTTGACTCATTGTACTCTTTGTATATATTTCCAATACTTGTATTAAGCTAATTGTTCACAAGAACGTCTTGCTCATATTACCAAAATTATACTCTACTGAGGAAGTAGCTGATGATTAATGTACAAAAGGATCATTTGTAAGTGTTCTGGACAATGTGCTACTATTTAATTTGCACTTAATGATGCTATTCAATTTAGGTGAGAATGTGATGTGAAGTGGCGTTCTTATTTAGTTTATTTAGTCAGTAACATCAACCAGCACTTGTCAAATCCATTTTCTACTATGTACACATGAGATCTATGTAAGAGGGCTGGAAAATTATTAGTAGGGCATTCATTGTGCAGATCGTTTAAAAATGAGGTGCTAAAACAGAAATTGATTCTTTTGCAGTTTTTTATTTCCTCCAAAATTTTGACTGATACTCCTTGCTCTTACAAGGTGAGAATATTTCTTACAAGTAGTGATGTATACCTATCAGGGCACTCAAAACCTAGGCCCCGTAAGACTTGTGCAGTATTTTACAACATTTTAATGTGTATATAGGGCATTTTTGCTGCAGTTTATCCTAATCCCAGTTGCCCTCTGCCTTTAAAAAAAAAACCCTAGTTAATGACTAGTTCCCTAGGCAATATTTAGGGATGACCTTCAGTTTATAGAAGATGATTTCTTAACTTTCTTTTTGTTAGACATTTAGTGCCTTTTTTGGCTAGCCCAAAAATGGGGCACATTTTGGGATTTCTCAGGACTCAATCACATTTGATAAAGACCCAGTCATGTCTCTTTCCTGAGTCTAATCAAAACATTCTGCAGAATTGAGAGGTTAGCTGCTGAAGTTAGAGCCTCCTAACAACATTCAAAATTTGGGTGCTGAGTATGGGTTTAGGGTCACTGGTATACTTGACCATGACCTTAAAAAATATTCATATAACTCTGGATTTGGTGTATGAATTTTTAAATGCTTTGTGCCTGGGAGAAGGGCTTAGGGTTAATATAACATACTTTCTTATCCTTGTAAATTCCTTGCAAGCTCCAAAACTGGGTTAAAAACTCTAAAACATTCCAAATCTGCACTGTCCCACCACTAGTCACATGTGTCTGCTGAGCACTTGAATGATGGCTAGTCCAGATAGAGACATTCCCAACTTAGTATGAAAAAATAGGGCATAAAATATCTTAATAGTTTACATTGATAACATGACCAAATGAAAATGTTTTGGATATATTGAGTTGACAGTATGTTATTAAAATTGTTTCTTTAACTTTTTAAATGTGGCTTACATTTATGACATATATGTTGGGCATAATTGTTCTAAAGAATGAATAAAGACTATTATAACTCTAATATAGATTAATGTTTAGCAAAGATACAGTTGAGGAATATTTACTTTTATTGGTCTTAGCAGGACCCAGGGTATTTGTAATGGACCAGTTAAAATTAAAATGCCAATAAATTGTTACTGAGTCTGGAGACTTATTTCTTGCTTGAGTTCATTCATTTGTCTTCCAACACATACACTTTAAAAGAATCACTCGGAATAGAGTTGGTTGTACATGTTCTGGTATCTGAAATAGTCTCATTGCTTTTCATGGGCTGTGGTTGAGAAGCAAGAGGCACATGGTTTGTTTTGACAGCTAGGAATGCAAGAGATATGATAGTTTAGATTTAAAATTCCATCTGCTGCATTTTGCAAATAAAGGTGGTAGTGTTTTATCCTGAATGTTTCCTTTTTGTTTTTTCAATTTATGACATAAAGAAAAGACATAGCAACATCACTGTGCATTAGCAACCTTGCCAAGCGAAACAGACTATCATCTTCCTATTGAGTATCAGTCATCTTAGCCAGTCAGACTGCTCACTGCTCTGCCTTTACTTTGGAGAGAGGACATCTCTGTCAAGTGATGTGCTCCATTTCACATCCAAAAGGATCTGCTTTCTGCAGACTGTTAGAACAAATCAAAAGCAGAGCTTGATTCTTGAGTTGAACACATTTCTGTTAGGCAGATCTCCATAAAGGTCATAGGTGGAAAGGTCCTAGGGTAGAGACAGAAAGGGTATATTTCTCTTGCTGGCATTTCAGAAAACTAATTATTTTTACATTCATACATTTAGTGTTAATTTTCTGAGTGAGTTACTGGGATTTGTACAATTTTTTTTTCATAAACTGGCTGTGTTGAAACACATGAAATGAACTAACTACTGTGGCAGAGTCCAGCAAAATTTATTCTCCTTTATTTCATTGTAATAGAGTCTTACCGGGAAGGTAGCTGGTCAGCTGGGGGCTAAAATTTCCTAATCTTGTCTGATGGAATAAAGAATAAAGTCAATAGGGCTGGAGGGTTGGCTCAGTGGTTCTGGCACCTGCCTCTCAAGCGCAAGGTCCTGAGTTCGATCCCCAGTAACCACATACAATGCTGGGCGTGGAGACTCACGCCCACCAACAATCAACACCGCATACCACAGTGCCGGGCATGGCGGCCCACACCTGTAATCCCAGCACTCAGGAGGCAGAGACAAGAGGATTGCTGAGTTCATGGCAGCTTGCCTGGGCTCCATAGTGAGCTCAGGGCCAGCCTGAACTACAAAGCGAGACCCTGTCTCAAAAAAAAAAAAAAAAAAGAATAAAGTCAATATTTTAGGTTAGTGAATGTATCTTTTACCTGTGTTCATTCTTCTTCCACTGGGCTACTAGAAAGACAGAACCAGTTAGCCTTGGAAATAATAAATGTAGATCCTGTATCAGCCTAAATTCCTGAAGAAGAGACACCTGTCACTTAAGTTGTTCTGTGAGAGAAGAACAAATTTCTATGTATTTGACCTGGTGAATTTTTGAACTTATTTATTATACATGTTTGGCCTTTCTCAACCAATTAAACCCTATGTTTGTTATACTGTTATGTATCTGATGGAAAAAAAAGAAAGTATCACATATCAAAAATGCTTCTTGAGGCAGCTGTTTTTCTCTCAAGACACATATTTATTATCAATGATCTTATTTCTCTTTTATTTCATAGTCTTCATGGATGAAGACTTTAACCATTGAGTTGGAGGAGTATTATGTGGAAAGGGGTCAATTAGTCAAAGTCCTTTGTTTAAGAAATGAAGAAATATCCATAACTTGCCAATCTGTTGTGTCATGGCCAGGAAGTTGGAATTGGACCAGAATTCAAGTTCCTGTTTGATATTACGAAGTTGTTTTAGTAGACCTAAGAAATACCAATACTTTTCATCTAACATTACAACTTACTGATTTGTAATCCACACAGTTGTTTTCAAGAGTACGAAGCTACTTTCTCGCCCACCAGAGAAAAAGGAGAGTAGAAACACTTTCACATTCATTCACCAATTATATATTCCCCAACTGAGACATTATACCAAGATATGCAGGAAGTATCTTGATAGTATTGCAAAACTATGTTTTATTTACCTTTTGAACAGTAGCAGTCTGAACTGAAAATTCTGATACTGTCATTGTTAATAAAATTAATATTTTTGGAGTGGAATGGAAAGATTGTAGAACAGAGTCTCTGAAAATCTAAGTTTTGGGCTTATTTTAAAACTTTAAAAAATAACTTGAACTTAATACTCTTCACTTAATACACCCAAGTTTTATTCTGAATAAATGTTGTAAAGCATGGCTATTCCAGGTTCTGATTTTAATGGTATATAAATGTTTCACTGATAGAATTCAGTAAATAGAATTTATTGTTTTCATAAGTATTTGTACTTGACATCTGTCCATCTATCTGATTATCCATCTATCTGTCTGTCTACTGTCTGTCTATCTGTATATCATATAACATAACTTCCAAGGAAAACATACAATCAAATTTACTAAAAATATCCAAAGTTTAGTAATTCTGATGAATAAAAATCCATATGTATATGGAGCTTTTGTTTATATTTTCACATTTGATCTCCATAGTCACTCTGTGAGGTTGACAGAGCAAGGAAGAATTCATTTAGTTGGCTTAGATCTTTCTGTCACATGATATGGTATAAACAAAGAGCTCTATGTGCAAGTAATAATGCTGAGGTTTGGAAGAATAATGGCAAAATCCTGAATCATTTTAAGTGAAGAAACTGGTACTTGGTTTCTCACAGAAAGTACTTTTCTCTAGATGACATTTCCTTCACAATCCTTTTGAATTAAAAATAGTTGTACTGTGCTTTAAAGAAATTTTATGGAAACTATTTTGTCTTGAACATAATTCAGAGTCCATGCGTTTGACTTTTTGCTCCGTAAATTTTTGTTGCTGCTTTTGACATATGATAGGTTCCCTGGGTTCCCTTTTCTACCTTTTTTTTTTTTTAAGGTAGAGCTTCACCTTGTCTCTTGGTCTTAGTTCTCACTGCATGTTCATTCTTGTCCCAAAGGATGTTCTACTGAGTTGGAATGAGTCTCTGCCATGGCAGAGATTTCAACTGAGTTTCAGGGCGATCCTAGGATAGGAAACAATTTTGAGTGTCTCAGCAGTGAGGCCAAGATGCTTTTGAGAACACAGGAAGATGTAACATTTATAGAATCAGTTGTCCAAATACATTCACATGCTTCCCATCTTTCTTGATGGGCTGGGGTTTTTTTTGTTTTTGTTTTTGTTTTTGTTTTTTTGAGACAGGGTCTCACTTTGTAGTTCAGGCTGGCCCTGAGCTCACTATGTAGCCCAGGCAAGCCTCGAACTCAGCAATCCTCCTGCCTCTGCCTCCTGAGTGCTGGGATGACAGGTGTGAGCCACCACACCCAGCATTGTAGTATGTGGTATTGATGGCTGGTGGGTGTAAGTCACCACTCCCAGCATTGTACGTGGTTACCGGGATTGAACTCAGGACCTTGTGCTTTGCGAGGCAGTCACCGGAATCACTGAGCTAAATCTCTGGCCCTGTATAGATTGTTCTATATACAATTTATGGGGGTATAGTAAGGAATTAAGGAGCCAGGTCTAAGACTCCTGTCTCTGCCTCCTGAGTGCTGGGATTACAGGCGTGAGTCACTATGCCCAGTTTAATCAGGCAGCATTTAACAGCATTTAACAGCTAAACTTTTGGACTTGTGGTGAGCTTTTTACAACGTTGTGTTTACTATTGGAAAACCTCCGGATTTCTTTACATGACAAACACCTGTGAATGGACTCTTTGTCTTGCCAAATGACCTGGAAAATTACTTTGAGGATGTTGTCATCTTCCATTGAAAGAGGAGTATCTGGCTTATTTAACGTCTTTGGTGAAGTTTGTCTTTTTGGTTAGGATCTAGAAATGTGGGCCCAATATGAAGGTGGATAAGTAGTTTTAAATTTGAATTTTTATGTTTAATCTAGATTAAAAAATGTTATTAAGTGCATCAACCATATTTCTAGTGTTTGTCTAGACTGGGCTGTTTTGCTAAATATTTTAATTAACAGTATAATGAAAGATGCATAAAGTTGTTCAGTAAATTTAGGATGTGACAAAAATCAGAACAGATAATACATTGTATAGCATACCATTCAAGAAAAACTATTAACAGTTTATAGTAATCACCTGAAATGGAAAAAAAATACAATTTTTGAACTTAGATTTAAATAAAATCCAGGGGTGTGGATATAGTGGTAGAACACTTGTCTAGCTTGCAATGAGCCCTAGTTCCATGCCCAGTCACTCCCCCATCTTTTCTAAATATTCATGAAGAGGAAGACTGAGTTTATCAGCATTTTATGTGCAAATACTACAGTAGAGATGTGGCTGCTGGGGAGGCCAAAGCTGTCTGTCTGGGGAGTGTGTTTGGAGAACATAAGGCTGGAATCATGGAGATGATAACTTCACTATGTGTGCATTGGTCATTTCACCAGGAACATGCTGTTTTATTGTTTTTTTTTTAACTAGTACATATATGCAGTAGATAATGTTTACATTCCTTGTGGTGAGTTGATATGAGTATGTAACACATCTTAATTCCTTTTTTATCTACTTTCCCTCCCCTCCCTTCATCTCTTGACCTTTTTTCCATTTGAGAAAAATCTATCTTTCTACCTCCTATTATCTACCTTATACTTTACTCTTTATTTATATTCTGGGTTTCTCATACAAAAAGATTGGTATTTAAGCTTTCCTCTGATTTATTTCCTTAACATTATGGTCTCAAAGTACATCCATTTTCTTATGAGTCATATTTATCTTTCTTTATGGCAGAGTAGTACTTAATTGTGTATAAACACATTTTCTTTATTCACTCATCTAGTAATGGACATATAAACTTCTAAGACTTAGCTGTTCTGAATTGTGCTGCTATAACCATGTGATATATATGTATATAAATATATATCACTATGATATGATGTCATTAACTATTTCCAGAAGCTATCTAGCTGAGTCAAAAGGAATTTATAGTTTCAGGTTTTCTTGAGCGATATCCATACTGATTTCCATAGTGGTCATATTAGTTTATATTTCCAACAACGATGTAGCAGGGTTACTTTTTCTCCCAGCTTCACCAAGATTTGTTATTATTTGTTTTTTAATAATGACCATTCTTTGTTGTGTAAGATGGAACCTCACTATTATTGTAATTTGCATTTTTCCAGTGACTAGTGATATTGAACATTTCTTTATGTATTTATTGACCATTTGTAATTCTTCTATGAAGAGGTTTTTCACTGCTTTAGTTAGGTTTATTCCTAAGTATTTTATTATTTTGATGTTATTGAGAATGGTATTTTTTTCTAATTTCTTCCTTAGTGGACTCATTATTGGTGTACAGGAATGCTACTGTATTTTGTGTATTCATTTTTATTTTGCTACATTGCTGAACTTGGTTGTCAACCACTTAAAAATTTACCCAAAATTTGGCAGTGTGTTTGTTTATATAAGGACTATTTCAGGCATCACTTAAGCAGATGTCATTTTAACCAGTTGATTCTTTGTACAAGATATACCTATGTCTGTTTATTTTATATTGACTATCTTTTGCTTTTTTTTTTCCTGAGACAGGGTCTCACTTTGTAGTTCAGGCTGGCCCTGAGCTCACTATGTAGCCCAGGCAAGCCTGGAACTCAGCAGTCCTCCTGCCTCTGCCTCCTGGTGCTGGGATTACAGGATTATAGGTGTGAGCCACTATGCCTAGCTATAAACTTTCTATTTACAATGTTTTAATCACCTTTGAAGTTTGTTTCTAGTGAAATAAAATAAGTTCTGGTTGTTTTCTTTTACTAATTCATATTTATTTTATTTGTGAAAATAACCTATCATTTTGCACTACAGTCTATAAAAATTATTCTCATTAAGTACATTAGATATAACTTTTATACTTCTCTAAACTCAGTGATATTCTTCTACAATACAAAGCAAACACTACAATACTGGAGACACTGAGACTAAAGGAAGGAAGTACCAAAAAAAGTTCAAGAGCAAAAATTGAAAAGGAGGAAATATTAGTGTTTCAAAGAGACAAAGTCTGTGTAATGAAATGGAAAGACAAAAAAGACATCTCTTTATTGTCAACTATTCATAATACAAAAGTGACAGAAGCTGAAAGAATAAATAAAATAAAAATTCTAATAATTCTATGGGTAGTATTGACAGGAAAAAATAGCTAACAAGCTATTTTGTATTACAAATCAAGGGAAAAGTTACTATAAAGTATTTATGCCCTTGTAGACCAAACAATATGGAACTTGTTTGTTACTTATGCAAAAGAAGGAGGTTAAAAAAGTCAGTCAAAATTTAGATTAGATCTAATGGACCAAATAGTTGAAAAGTATGAAATAACAAAACACAGGGATGTCTATCATCAACATGTTCACTATAACTTTTTAAAAATTGAATTTATTGTTATGTTTCACATATGCATTATGATCACATTCAACATTAAAAAATTTGTACCTATACATCACGTTATCTTGATTCTCATTGTTTTCCTTTCCCCTATCAACCCTACCACCCTCAGACCCTATATATATATAAGTTTTGTTTCTGTTTTTCTTTCTTTCCCTTCTCTATTTTCCCCCTGCCTCCTTTCCCTTTTCCCTGGGAACATTTTCTTCCTATTTCACAATATCTGTCATACATCCTGGGTCTCATTTATACCTTTAGTGTCTCATACTAGAGAAACAATATGGTCTTTACGCATCTGTGTCTTATTCATTTCACTTGGAAATAGTTCACCATTAATTTTTTTTTTTTTTTGAGACAGGGTCTCCCTTTGTAGTTCAGGCTGGCCCTCAGCTCACTATGTAGCCCAGGCAAGCCTCAAACTCAGCAATCCTCCTGTCTCTGCCTCCCGAGTGCTGGGATTACAGGTGTGAGCCACCACGCCTGGCACTGTGGTATGTGGTATTGATTGCTGGTGGGCATGAGTCACCATGCCCAGCATTGTATGTAGTTACTGGGATGGAATTCAGGGCCTTGCGCCTGCAAGGCAGGCGCTGGAAACACTGAGCCTAATCTCCCGCCCAGTTCACCAGTAATTTTAATGAGTATACATTTTATTGAAATTTTGTCACTCACAGAAAAGAATGGAAAGGTCAACCTGACAGCGTATTATTCAAGAAAGACAATTATTATTATTATTTTAAAAATTTTTTTTGCAGTGCCCAGGATCAAACTCAGGCCCTGGTGCTTCCAAGGTAGGTCTGGTACCACTTTAACTAAATCCCTGACAAAAAGGCAAAAATTTGGAAAGAGACTAAATACTACTGTACAGATTATAAGTATTGAATGTTTTCAGATACACAGAAAAATTATTGAATAAAATTAATAACATTGTTTACATATATCTTATCCTATAAAATTAATGAAAATATGCAATTTTTATTATCTTGCATTATTTTTGGACTGGCAAGTGGTTAATTCTAGGAATTTTGGTGAATTTTTTGTCCTTTTATCTAGAGGGTCATGTCATCTGCAAATAATGGTGAAATGTGACTTCTTCCTTTCCAACGTATATTTCTTTTATTTCTCTTTCTTGCCTAATTGCTCTTGCTAACATTTCAAGTCCAATGGTGAGCAAGTGTGCTAATAAAAAGAATGTCTTTGTTTCTGATTTTTGAAGGAAACTTTGGCATTTTCCCCTACTTAATATGGTGTGGTTGTAAATTTGTTATAAATTGCTTTCATCAGACTGAGATAAATTTCTTCTCTACTCATTTTCTTCAGTAGTTTTTTAAACATGAAACTAAGGTTAGATTTTATTCAGTCTCTCTTTACTTCTATTGAGATGATCATGTGATTTTTCCCATCCTTTTTATTTATATGATATGACAATTATTGATCTATTCCTGTTCTTGCCTTATTTCTTGTTGCTGACTCTATTTTACTTAACTGTTCATGGCAACCCATGTATTCAGTGATTTAGACATTTTGTCATTGTTAGCTTCATTGTCTCTCTCTAGTGTAACCTTGAGAACTTTCTGGTATGCTGGCATGATTGTCATGAGTTCTGTAAGTGATCTTTATTATGGAAGTGTCTTATTTCTCTATCAGCTTTGAAAGATGCTTTTGCAGCACATATTAGCCTGTGTTCAATTTTTTCTTTTTGTCTTGAAACATTTCATTCCAAGGTCTCCTGTCCTTTAAGCTTTCTGCTGTAATTCTAAGGAGTGTACTGTTTGAAGTGATTTATTGCTTTTCTCTGTTTTTAAGATTCTGTTCTTGTGTTGGAGTTTTGGAATTTTGACGTCTTTTTTTATTAGGAAAATTTCCTGCTATTCTTTCCATAAACAGATTGATTTGAAATGTGTTTGTGCTATTTTTTGCTTTTTCATTTCCAGTTAATCTTCAATTAGCTTTCTTGGTATTATCTAGGAATTATCATGCCCATTTTTCATGCTTTCTTGTTTTTAAGGTATCTCTCATTAGTTGGTTACTGGCAACAGCCCTGCCCTCTAATTTTCATGCTTTGTACTCATATTGGTCACTGTTGCTGCCCATACTTTTGATAGAATTTTTAATCTATTGCGCTTCCATTTGGAGTTTTTCTCTGGATTTTAGTTCTTTTATATTCTTATTAATATTTTGCTTAACTCTACTAGCTTTTTATGTGTTTTTTGTAGACTTGTGTATCATTTGGTTTATTTGTTTTTTTATTTCATCTTTGGGTTTGTTAAGTGCCTTATTGATCTATTTTGTTATCTCTGATACAATTTCAGGTAATTTTGGTGTGTGCTTTGGTTCTTTTCCTTGAGTGTCACATGTATCAGCTTCGTGGGAATTGGTAGTTTTGGGGACATTTTGTTGCCTTTTCTCATATTTGTGTGTGTGTGTGTGTGTGTGTGTGTGCGCGTGTGTGTGAGTTCTGTGTAAATAACTACATTTTTGGAGGTCATTAGAGAGGACTTTATTGGTAAATTGTCAGACATTATAGGAGATATACTTTTGGTTCAATGTAAGTTTTATGAAATAGTAGAATCTCCCCTCTGAAAGTTAAAGTGAAGCTTAATGACTGCATTTCAGGTATTTAAAAATACTTTGTCATGAAAAACCTTTAACTATACACAAAATTCAATAGTATAATATTCAAATGTTTTGAAGAAGAAATTTTTGCATAATAATTTAAGTGCTTTGGCCCTGAGTCATTTTTATTTGTGGATGCAAGAATAAAGTACATGCTTATAGTTCACCTCACAGTCTACATTATGCTGATAACAGGAATCTTATTGAGAAGTCTTCTTCATACCTGAAATCACAGATCTCCGGGCATCAGAGTCTGAATTTTCTTCTTTTTGGTTTCCTTGATGTGCAGTTACTTATGTATACAGAAGAGTTAACTTTTCATTCTTGTCTTTCCAATTCTGCTCAATGGAGGGTCTCTGTAAATGTGTGACCTATCATTGCCTTATTCAATCCTAAGCTATATGACCACCCAGACCTCTGCCTTCCAGTACGTAGCCTATTCAGGTGCTTATACCTATTTGTTTACTGAATGAGTGAACCACTGTGCAGTGGCTACACTCCTTGGAATAATGAAACCGGGGCACAATTCTTTTTCAACTGGAAAACGAGGTTTTGCAGTAAGAAGTTATTCTCTTCATGAGAGGTTGAAGAAGTTGAAATGTAAGAACTTTTGGCATTGAAGTCATTCTTGGATGCTTGCTTCTGGATTCTTCATTTATTAAACAAACAAATTGTAATTAGAAACTAGATTCAGTTTGTTCCCACAATTTGTTCTTAAACCTAAGGAAGTCCGAGCTCTCTCTGCATTTAGATGTAGTAACAGTCAGCTTGAATGAAGTTTTCTCAGGGAAAACATGACAATATTCCCAGAAGAAATCAGGTGCTCTTGTAATTGGAATCAGACTATGAGAAGCCTTCTTAACCACAGCTGAAAGAGGATCTCTTGGGAAACAAGACTTGCATGGAAACCTTAAGATTGTCAGACTATAAATCTTGCTAAATTCTTGTTTCTTTTTCATGAAAAGGTACAGAGTATCTCTAAAATATTAGTTAATATACATTTTTATTAGTACCTGTCTGCAGTACATAGTTAACTTCATTTTGGAAGTTGGTAGATGTGTATAGGACATCTTAATTCTCCTTTGTGTCCTCTTCTTCTTGTCTTCTCCCCCTCCCTCCATCGCTTGGTCCCCTTTCCTTTTGGAAAATTTTTATCTCACTGTTTCCTACTATCTGTCTTTTACTTTGCTCTTTTATTTATACTTTGTGTTTCTCTTTCAGTAGAAACTATGGAACAGTTAGAGTTGAGTATCTGATTTATTTTATCTAATATATGCTTTTAATAGTTGTTCCACAATCGAATGCCATAGATAGCACATTTATCAATAATTTCACTGAAAGACTCCATTTATGAGATTGGATATACCAATAAACTAAGTATTATATTTTTTTCCTTTTGGTGTGCTACAGATGAACCCAGGACAAGGCAAGCATAATGCCATTGGGGTATACTCTTGACATTTAGTTTTATATTTTGTTAAAATATGGCAGTTGTCAAGATTGACCCATCTGTGATGAATCAAGAATCATTTGTATGGGCCGGAGGTTTAGCTCAGTGGTTCCACCACCTGGCTAGCAAGCGCAAGGTCCCTGGTTCGATCCCTGTAACCACATACAATAGTACAATGTTGGGCATGGTGACTGACACCCACCAGCAATCAGTAGGTACCACACCCCACAATGCTGGGCATGGTGGCTCACGCCTATAATCCCAACACTCACAAGGCAGAGGCAGGAGGATTGCTGAGTTCCAGGCTTGCCTGGGCTACATAGTGAGCTCAAGGCCAGCCTGAACTACAAAGTGAGACCCTGTCTCAAAAAAAAAAAGAATAATTTGTAGTGTTGCTCATCACAGTATGGCATTTTTCATAGTATACCTTCTTTTGTTGTCTAAAACATGACAACTCATTTGGGACAATTAGCTATCCCTACTTTTAAGGTATAAATTAATAATATGCTACAGTTACTATAGTATTTTAAAGTAAATATGCAGACATTTTAATATGATCAGATTTAAAATTCATCTAACAGACTTGAACATCTGTTTTGCATTATTTGTTTTCATTGTTCACCATTGCCTTTCATTTTTCCATGGTCACCTTTCATCTAGGTTCCCACTGTTCTCTTCAGTTTTTCTGCAGCTATATCCCTACCATCATTTCTTATGTATGATGCATATTAGTTCATAATGAATTGGAGTTTATATGTACCTAGAAAGATAGGCAGCCGTCAGTTGCTGGTTTTTACTGTTCCTGAAATGAACAGTAAAACATCTATACATCTATACACCTATACATCTATACATCTATACACTAGTGTTTGTGTAGACATATGCACACCCCCCCCCTTTGGGTAAAATGCATAAGAATTGAATGATTGGAGCATATGGCAGGGTTTTTTTTTTTTTTTTCTGAGACAGGGTCTTGCTTTGTAGTTCAGGCTGGCCCTGAGCTCACTGTGTAGCTCAGGCAAGCCTTGAACTCAGCAATCCTCCTGCCTCTGCCTTGCATGTGCTGGGATTACAGGATTGAGCCACCAAGCTCGGCGTTTGTGGTATGTGATACTGATTGCTAGTGGGCATGAGCCACCAGGCCTGGTATTGTTATATATAGTTACTGGGGATCAAACCAAGGACCTTGCGCTTGCTAGGCAGGTGCTGGAACCACTGAGCTAAATGTCCAGCCCATATAATAGGTTTTAAAAAAAATAAAACCATTTAAGAAAACTGTCAAATTGTTTTTCAGAGTGGTAACACCCTTTCATAGTTCTGCATCCAAAGTATGAGATTTTCAGTTTCTATAACTCCTTGGCAGTTCTTGGTATACACAGTCCTTTCAGTTTTAGCCATTCTACTGGGTGTGCAGTAATATTTAACCCAGGTTTTAATTTGTAATTCCTTGATAACTAATGATTTCAAGCCTCTTTATTTTGTGCTGATTTATATTTTTGTGTTAAATATTTGTATTTTATGATCATTTTTGAATCGCTTGTTTTCTTAGTGAATTTTGAGAATTCTTTACAGATGCTCATAAGACCCAAAATTAATAATTTCCAATCTGTGGCCTATCTTTTCATTTTTTTTTTCAGTACCAGGAATAAACTCATGACTGTGCACTTGCAAGGCAGGTGACTTTTGTTTACTTTGGTTTTAGGTCTGGGAATCAGACTTATGACCTTGTGTTTTCAAGGCAAATGCCAAACCACTGAGCTTACTCCCCAACCTTCATTCTTTTAATAGGGTTTTTTAAGAGCAATATTTTTAATTTTGAAGATGTTCAGTTAATATGTTTTTTCTTTTATGGTTTATGCTTGTGATGTAAAACTTTTCCTAACCTACAGTCATCAAATTTTCCTCCTGCATTTCCTTCTACACCTTTTACAGATTCACTTTGAATTAGTTTTGTACATTTAAATATGTAGAGATATGAGTGGAAGTTATTTTGAATGTGTGTGTATGTGTATGAATGAATATCTAACCTCCCCAACATCATTTATTGAAAAGATATTTTCATAAACTTTCTTTATAGACTTGTCTTTGCACTTGTGTGGAAAATCAGTTGTCCATATGTAGAAGGTATCTTCCTATATTTTTCATTCTATTTCTGTCGTGTAGTTGTTCACTTTATACCAGTATGGTTGTGTTGATTGTTATAGCTTTATAATAAGTCCTGAAATCAGGTAGTGTTCATACTCCACTTTTTTTCCTTTCCAAAGTTGTTTTGGCTCCCCTGGGTTTTTTTGTTTGTTTGTTTGTTTTTTGAGACAGGGTCTTGCTTTGTAGTTCAGGCTGGCTCTGAGCTCACTATGTAGTCCAGTCAATCCTCGAACTCAGCAATCCTCCTGTCTCTGCCTCCGGAGTGCTGGGATTACAGGCGTGAGCCACCATGCCCTGCACTGTGATATGTGGTATTGATTGCCGGTGGGCATGAGTCACCACGCCCAGCATTGTATGTAGTTTCTGGGATTGAACTCAGGACCTTGCACTTGTGAGGCAGGTGCTGGAACCATTGAGCTAACCCTCCCCTGGGTATTTTTTAATATGAATTTTAGAATCAGTTTGTCAATCTCTACTTTGCTGGGACTTTAGTGAGACGATATTGTGTGTATTTATCACTTTAGGGGAAATAACATTTAATTTTAAAATATATATATAAAAATACAGCTCAGTTTTATTGATTTTGTATCTTGCCAGTTTGCTAATTCTAGTAACTTTGTAGATTCTACCAGATTTTCTAGAGAGATAATCATGTTACCTGTGGATAAAACACTTCTACTTTTCTTTCTCCTATCTGGATGTATATTTCACTTTCTTGTCTTATCACACTGGTCAGAACTTTCAGTATAATGCTGACCTGAACTAACAGTGGAAAATTCCACATTGTATTTTTCATTTTAGAGGAAAGTAATTCAATGTTTTTTAACATTATGCATGAAATTAGTTATAATTTTTTTGTTGAATTGATGAAATTCTCATCTAGTTCTAGTTTGTTCAAGGTTTTTGTAAAAATCAGGAATGGGTGTTAGATTTTGTAAAACATTTTTGGGTCTATTGAAATAAATGGAAATTTTTAGTTTGACAATATGATTTTCTAATGTTAAACCAAGTCTGCATTCTTGGGATGATAGTACATTTGGTTACACCATATTTCTCTTTGTATATTTTGTTCAAATTTAACTTGCTAAAATTTTGTTAACTTTCATATTCATAAGGGATAGTGGTCTGTAGTTTTCTTTTTTTTTTTTTTTTTTTTTTTTTTTTTTTTGAGACAGAGTCTCGCTTTGTAGTTCAGGCTGGCCCTGAGCTCACTATGTAGCCCAGGCAAGCCGCCGCGAACTCAGCAGTCCTCCTGCTCTGCCTCCTGAGAGCTGGGATTACAGGCGTGAGCCACCATGCCCGGCACTGTGGTATGTGGTACTGATTGCTGGCGGGCGTGAGTCACCACGCCCAGCATTCTATGTGGTTACCGGGATCGAACTCAGGACCTTATGCTTGCGCAGCAGGCGCCAGAACAACTGAGCTAAATCTCCAGCCCTGTAGTTTTCTTTATAATACTTTTGTCCAAGGACTGGGGTATAGCTCAGTGGTTCTGGTGCCTGTTCTACAAGTGCAAGGTCGTGAGTTTAATCCCTGTGTACAAAAAAACAAAACAAAACAAAACCCTGAGAAAAATAGTTTTGTTTGTTTTCTAGATAATGCTTAACTCAAAGAATAAATTGAAAACATTTGTACCCTTACTGCTTTCTAAATATGTGCTTGTAAAATTTTTTTTTTTTTTTTTTTTTGAGACAGGGTCTTGCTTTGTGGTTCAGGCTGGCCCTGAGCTCACTATGTAGCCCAGGCAAGCCTCAAATTCAGCAATCCTTCCTGCTTCTGCCTCCTGAATGCTGGGATTATAGGTATAAGCCACCACGCCTGGCATTGTGGTGTGTGGTGCTGATTGCTGGTAGGCATGAGTTATTACACCCAATATCCTTGTATGTGGTTGACCAGGGATTGAACTAGGGACCTTGCGCTTGCCAGGCAGGTGCTGGAACCACTGAGCTAAATCTCCAGGCCCGGTATTGTTTTTGAAATGTCCTACAGAGTACACTAGAGAAGATATACAATATTGTCTTTATGGGAAGATTTTAACCTATACACTCAATTTGTTTATAGATGCAATGCTTTTAAATTTATCTATCTCTTCTTGAATGTACTTTGGTAGTTTGTCTTGTAATTTGTCAATTTCTTCTATGTTGCTGAATTTATTCACATAAAGTTTTTCATAATATTAGAATATGTGATATAAATCATCCTTGGCATTAATAATTCACATTTTCTGTCCTTCTAGAGTATTATCAACTTAGTTGAACTTCATAATCATCCATTTGTATTACTGATTTTTTCAAATTATTTTCCTCTTTTCTAGTTCAATAATTTTTCACTCTGATTATTTTTATTTACTTTCTTTTATTGTGAATTTAATTTGTCTCTGACTAGTTTGTTAAGGGAGATTAGTTTGTTGGTTGCAGACTTTTTCTTGTCTAATGTAGGTAATAGATACTATAAATTACTCTTAACTGTGACTTCACCTGTATTTATATAATTTTTATCCTTATACTTTCATTGTAATCCAATTAAAAATTCTAATTTTAGTCTTGATTTACTCATTTGACTCATTGGGAATTTATAAGCATAGTGTTGGGCTCCAGACATTTCAAGATTTTCCATGTATTTTTATTAATGTTTTATAATTTAACTCATTTGTGATGAGACAATATTTGTATTATTTGGATACTTTTAAATTTATTGAGATTGCTTTTTGATTCAAAAGAGTGTTGATCTTAACAACTTTTGGTGAATGTGAAATAAGAGTGTATTCTGGACTTTTTTGTTGAAGTATTTACAAGTGCTAATTTGAATAAGTTAGCTGATAGTGTTGGTAGTCTGTATTCTTACTGATTTTTGTAAATCATTTATTGAGAAAGGAATATCTGAATATACTTGTGGATTTGCATTTGTATTTCATTTGTATTCTTCATCTAGATTTATCGTTATGATAAATGGATAAATAAATTTTGTCACTATTTATTTTTGTTGGTCTGATATTTTTTCAGGTCTTCTAGAAATATAGGCAGTCCAGGACCGGAGGGTTAGCTCAGTGGTTCCGGCGCCTGCCTCGCAAGCCCAAGGCCCTGAGTTCGATCTCGGTAGCCACATACAATGCTGGGCGTGGAGACTCACGCCCACCAGCAATCAATACCACATACCACAGTGCCGGGCGTGGCGGCTCACGCCTGTCATCCCAGTACTTGGGAGGCAGAGACAGGATTGCTGAGTTCCAGGCTTGCCTGGGCTATATAGTGAGCCCAGGGCCAGCTCGAACTACAAAGTGAGACCCTGTCTCAAAAAAAAAATATATATATATATAGGCAGTCCAGCTTAGTTTGCATAGATTTAGTATGATATATTTTTATACTATCATTTTACTCTTAGCCTATTTGTATTTTTATGTTTGAAGTATTATTTCTTGTAGGTAGTACGAAGTTGACTCGGTTTTTTTTCTAGTATACTAATCTTTGCCTTTTAATAGAAATATATAGATCACTTGTCATATGGTTGTTGACATGGTTGTGTTTTGATTTTTTCATCTACTTGTTTTTTATTTGTCTTATTCTTTGTTTTTTCTTTCATCTTTTTCTGCTCTTTTGAATGTATTGAATTGTTATAACACTTTCATATTATCTTTTATTATGCTTATTACATGTGCTTTTTGTTTTATGTCACTAGTTTTTAGTTACAGTGTACATCTGTAACTCTTTTTTTTTGCTTTTTGGAGACAGGGTCTTGCTTTGTAGTTCAGGCTGGCCCTGAGCTCACTATGGTGCCCGGGCAAGCCGCCGCAAACTCAGCAATCCTCCTGTCTCTGCCTCCCGAGTGCTGGGATGACAGGCGTGAGCCACCACGCCCAGCATTTGTAACTCTTTATATTTTCCAATGATTTTATGTATTTTTATTTCAAAATCCTTTCCATAGAATATCTCAAATTTTCTTCTCTTAGATTTTGTACTGTTATTTTCATATATGTTACTTCTATCCATTTTAAACTCACACTGCATTATTATTATTATTATTATTATTGCTTAGTCCATAATATTTTAAAGATATCTACATGAGAAAGTTTTAAAAATATTCACATATTTGTCATTTCTGGTACTTTTATTTGTGTAGATCCATATTTCTGATATTTTAATTTTATGGAAAGAATATTTTAACTGTTATAACTGCTGTAACTGTTTTTGGCAGAGCACATCTGCTGACAATGAATTAATTTAGCTTTTGACATGATTTATGAAAGATAATGTGTATTGGGAATTGAATTCTAAGCTGCTTTCTTCTCCTTTCAGTTTCATACTGTTGTGGCTCCAGTTTTCCCTGCTGAATAATCCACTATGATGCACATCTTTGTCCTCTTAGGTGTATTGCATTTTTTTCTCAGTGCTTTAAGTTTTTATTATTGATTTGAGCTCTTGGATTATAAATTCCCTCTGCATGGCTCTTTTCCTGTTCCTTCTGCTTGGGGTTTGCTTGGGTTTTTACTTTGTAAGAAACAGTCTAAAAGCTGAGCTCAAACCTGACCAAGGGGTGATGAAAATGAAAAATGAGGTATCAAAACAGGTTGAATCTGGGGAACCGAGGGGCTGATGTCTCCCTTTGACATAAAGCCCCAAATTACTGGTGCACCTTGGCTTTTTTCCACTCAGACATGGGCACGAGCAATTAGAGTTCCACAGGATTCACCTGTCTCCCACCCTGGGGGCTTCTCCAAGTAAACGACCTCACCTCAGGTGTTTTTACTTCTCCCTGCGGGGCCTTAGCACATTTTCATGTCCTCTTCTCAGTGCTCACCTAGGAGGCAATTAGGCCTCATTCTTCCTACTTGATCCCCACATAAACCATGGATATAGTTTTTATCGTTTGGAAAAAATCTTTTTTGGCCATATGTCTTCACATAATGTTTCTGTTTTTCCTCTTTCTCTTTTCTTTGAGAACGCTGATTTCGTCTTTTTTTTAGGTCATTTGAAGTTGTTTCATGTCTATGTATTTTCTTGGATTGTCTCTCTTTACCCCCTCTTTTTTCTTTTGTATGCTTTCTACTTACTAAGTTGGTTATTCGTCTCTTTTGCTGTGTAATTTTGTACTGCCATTATATCACTGCCTCTATCTCTCTTTTCCTGTTTTGCTAGCCATACAACCTCTTCACTGCTTCTCTTCCCCAGACCCAGTAACATATTCCAGCACAACAGTGTGGAACATTTTGCAGGGCAACACTGAGGGTTTTCTTATAGTTTGGCAAAAACTTAAAGTTAAATAGTAACGTGTTTGATTTTCAATTCCTAGCAGGGAGATTTTGTCTGGACACGATTTTTATCTAGCTTTCTTTGTCCACATTCAAAAACTGTGTTGCGGCCCGGAGGGTTAGCTCAGTGGTTCCGGCGCCTGCCTCGCAAGCGCAAGGTCCTGAGTTCAATCCCCGGTAACCATATATAATGCTGGGCGTGGAGACACGCCCACCAACAATCAACACCGCATACCACAATGCCGGGCGTGGTGGCTCATGCCTGTAATCCCAGCACTCAGGAGGCAGAGACAGGAGGATTGCTGAGTTCAAGGCTTGCCTGGGCTACATAGTGAGCTCAGGGCCAGCCTGAACTACAAAGCGAGATCCTGACTCAAAAAAAGAAAAAAAAAAAAAACTGTGTTGCTTTGCTTCCTTTGAGAATTTTGCTTGCTTTTCTTTTGGCACTATCGAACCTCTGTGTATTGAAAGAAACTGCTAGTAAGATACTCTGAATAAATCATTCGACCCTGAGTCTTATGTATGGGTAATTTCAGAGACATTTAGCAACCAGTAGAAGCAAAAAGAGAGATTTCATATAGGCTAGCCTTCACTCTGTTAGTTGCAGATGAAAGAGTATTGGGTAGATTCTGGGGTGATTAGGCTTGGAAGGGTGTTAGGTGGAGATAGCTAACATAGCAGTGAATTATAAGCTAGTAGGAAAATTGTTAATATTTTAACAAATGTAAGCCAGCTGTAACAGTGCTTATCCACAAAAACAGCACAAAGCCTTCAGTCCACAAAGCACGAGTAGCATTTGAAATTACGGGATTTCCTTGATCATGTTGAAAGTTTTAGGCAGAACTTTTTCATCCAACCCTCTGTGTTTGCCAAAGACAGACAGACCATATGAAGGCCTGTTTTTCCTGTCTCCTGAGACAGTTTCTCTAGTAGGACCTATTTCTGCTCCAGTTGCATGAGTTTATAATTCACATAAGCAATTAAGAGTATTTTTATGATAATAGCGATTTATATATGAAGTGGTGTAATGATATGAGAACATAGTTTGATATCTTCTCCCTCTCTGAGCAGCCTTCCAATCTGTGTAACATGACCTAGTTTTAATTTGAACTTGTCTTAATTTCATGGTGCTGAAAGCAATGCTTATTAATGATCTGAAGATAAACATTAATAGTTGCTGAAGAACTTAAGTTATCTGGGCCAAAGGGTTTCAATACTTCTAGCTTGAATAATTTTTCAGTCATCCAAACTCTATTTTACCTGTTTAATTTTAAGTTTTAATACATTTTTAATTCAAACAAAAATTACACTCTCTTATCCCTATTTCATGTGTACAGTGGAATAAAATATCTAACATGGAAAAATACTATAAATAAGGATTAGGTGTGACAACACTGAGAAGACTAAAAATTTTATTTTAAATCTATAATTTATCTTGGTTTTTATTTCTTTGTTTTACCCTTTATTCTTTTAGTCTTTATTTAAAGGGATGGTCATTTTTAAATAATTTTATTACACTTTAGTAGTTTACAAGTAATTATACTTTGAAAGATTAAAATTTTAGAATTTAGTTATCCAAGTTTTAATAGGATTTGTTTTACTTGTACTATAGATTTACTTTTTTGAGTTATTAGTTATACTTTGAATGGCTTCACAAGATATAAAAAGTTATCATGTTATGATGTGTATATACAATGTACTAATAAAGATAAAATTTTTTTTAAAAGTACAACTTAAGTGTATCTTTCTTTATAGCAGAGTAGTAGTACTGCATGGTGTGCAAATACCCAGCATTCTTTGTCCATTCACCTGTTGGTAGACATATAAGTCACTTCCAAGATTTAGCATTTATGAATCATGCTGCTATAAACATGGGTAGGTATGTATCAGTGTAATTTACCATATTTAATTATTTTGGGAAGATAATTGGAAGGGAAATAACTGGGTTAAATGTAATTTCTACTTTTAGTTTTTACTTATTTCCTTAGTGGCTGTACCAGTTTGTATTCCCAACAACCATGTGTAAGGGTTCATTTGCCCCTGCAGCCTCTCCACCATTAAAGAAAATTTTGTATTTAGACACCATGAGTACTACTCTGCCATAAAGAAAGATAAATTTGAAAACTGGTATGTTGCCACATATATGTAATCCCAGCATTGGGGAAGCTGAGGCAGGAGGATTGCCATGAGTTTGAGTCCAGCCTGGGCTACACAGGAAATTCAAGATCAGCCTGAACTAAATAGTGAGATTCTGAGAAAGAAAAAAAATTGGGTCATTTGCAGGAAAATAGGTGCACCTTGAAACCATAATGTTTAGTGAAATAAATCAGACACATGAGCTTAAAGTTACATTGTTTCTCTTATATGAGAAACTCAGAGTAAAAATGAAGAATAAGGTAAAGATCGATTATATGAAGTGGGGAAATAAATCATTCCTATAAGAGAAGGGGATTAAGAGATGAAGTGGAAGAGAGAAGGAGGGGATAAGGACTGAAAACAAAACATTGGAAAGCACTGTGTGCCCACACCAAGGAATATAAACATTGTGTACTATACAGGTGTATTAATAAAGAAGAAAAAATACAATTGGTTTCTTACCCTTGGGATTACACTGACTATTCTTACTGTAAAGGTGGATTTTGTAGCATTACTTTAAAAATGAAAATGAAGAAACCATACCTTTGACCATAAATTAGTAGAACTGATAAATCTTAAAGCATCAGACAAATTTATAAACATTCTTCTATGAAATGTGCATGTCACTTGTCTTGTTTAAAAGTTCACCTTTTCATTTGGTTGTCAGTTTTGCAAATCCATTTGTTTTATTTTCTGATTTTTCTTTAGCTATCATAGAGAAATATTAAGTATTCAGAATTTTTCTAATTTGAGAAGGGAGAGAATTCGGTGATGTCCTGGAAAATTCAGGAAAGTGTTGATTTTGTCAAAATCAAAAGTTTTCATTCACTGAAAAATGATTACTTTTTCCCTAAAGGGTGTGAGAAGATGAAACTACGAACTTTCAGTCAGTTTGTATTCAAGTCAGGTTTTTATCATTCTTTGGGGTGTGCTCTCTTACTACTTGGGCTCTGTTACTAAGAGTTAAGTTCTGCAAAAGGATACAAATTTTAAAAATAATTGCTACATCAATAGGTAATTTTTTTGATATATAGTAGTTGACCAGAAAGCAGCAGGATTGCTATAAATATGACAGAATTTGAAGTGAGTACAGGCTTGATTAAAGTTTGCTCTGGGGAGATCCTTCAGTAATTGTGAGACTGATGTCATTCCTTAGCATATTTGTGACTGATTCTTGAGGCGTGTCTTTGAGTACTGGTTCCCATCACCTGTTTCTTTGCATAGCTTTTTCATCACCTACTGCGAAGGGTGGCAAACTTTCCCTCTGTTTTTTTTTTGAGACAGGGTCTCGCTTTGTAGTTCAGGCTGGCCCTGAGCTCACTATGTAGCCCAGGCAAACCTTGAACTCAGCAATCCTATCTCTGCCTCCCAAGTGCTGCTGGGATTACAGGTGTGAGCCACCACACCCAGCAAAGCTTTCTCTTTTGCAAGTGATTTATCGTTTGGAAAGAACCTGGTATCAATCATGAGTTTATTATAAACGCTCTGAGAGCCTGTGTCTTGTTTTTCGTGTCCCTTCACCGGTAACTGGAAATGATACACCTACCTCCACTCTCCAGACTTGGGAGAATGTTAGCTATGTGCAGTATCAAATTTGACTGACTTCATGGTGTGTCTTATGTGACCACACAGAGAAATGATTTGAAAAAAGAGGTATGAGCAAATATTATCCACTTGATGTCCAGCTCTATGATTTGGGGCCTGTTGCCATTTAAATTTTTATGACCTCTGTGAGCCTCAGTTTTTCTCGTTTGGGGCATTGAGCTAATAGCACCTATTTCCTGAAGCTCTTGTGAAAGATTTTGTTGAGAAATGTGTAAAAATGGTTTGTTCTGTGCATGGCATGTTGTAAGAGCTCAGTGATTAGCACTTACTGCTATAAGTTCTGAAACAGTTACAAACTGTCCTAGGCTATGGGTGGTGAACCTATGGCACGTGTGCTGCCGTGGGCTGTTGTCACTGAAAATTCTTAAAGGCTCCCGATCACTGTACTATAGGATAAGCATAATTGCTTCAGGTGAGAATATAAATGAGGCTAATTTTAATGTATAACTTTCAAATTAGATTCAGTGGGTTAGAGATACACATCGGAGGGCCTTGTGACTCTTTTTTTAAAGGAGTAGCTGTTCCTTTGATTGTATTTTGTAATAACCTTCTTAAAAATTGCTTCAGTCTCATTTAGCAGCAGTGTCAGGCGACTTCTTTGATTTATTTTTAACCTTATGTAAATAAGTTTTCATCTGCTGAAGAAAGGATGCTGAGAAAGATTTCTGAGAATTTCTTACTTTAATATAGACAACGTCAAGGTCTGCAGTTGATGATTAATTGGAGTTTGTTGGCTAGTCAACTATTTCTGTGATTCTTTGTTTCTTAAAAATATGATTGTGTGTAAAACATGACCAGTTTATTTTTAGAAATGCTGTAGTGCCCTTGATTGGTGATTGCTGTTGACAGTCTTCGCTGACTTCTGTTCCTCCTTAATGCAGTTGAAAAGCTGGACTTTGGTGTATGGGTTGGATTCTGAAATCACTAACAGATAAATATTTTTTATCATAATTATGAGTTTAGTACTCTGACCTTCATAATTATTTTGTTAGTATATTGTTAGTATACATATATTGTTATGCCATAGGATTAGATAAAAATTAATAAAAGTAATTAGGCATGCTAAGGTAGAGAAAAATTGTTATTGAGCTTCAGTTAATAACAAGCTATACACAGCTAGTTGTTTTAAGAGAAACAATATATGGTTAACTGTACCTTGAAAAAAAATTCTCAAGATGAAGTAAAAATTCAGGAACTATCTATAGAAGTAAATGTAAAAGAAGAGACATAGTGATAGATCTTAGAGGCAGGGTGGTGCAGGGCTACATGCAACTGAGAGAATCAAGTCCCTTGATGAATGGTGCTCATACACTGGACACATTCCCACAGGCTTATCTGAACATCACTGTTTCTTCTCTAGCTATTTCCTTCTGCTAGAAAGTGCGTTTCAGAACACAAATGAGCAGGAGAGACATTTTTATGCAGACAGCCTCTTCTTATATATAGGAATAAATCTTTGCAGGCTTCACATGTTATTCTGTCCAGTGATTTGTGACAGTCTCACCATAGAAGGTAGTATGGTGGTCGGCTTCTGCTAGTGTGATGTTAGCTGTGATTTGCTCAGAACAGCTGGGCCAAGGAGTCACTCTTCTCTGCCAGCTGTGGGAAGTCAAAAAATCATTTAAGCTCCTTAGGTCAGTCTGTACCTTTTAATTAGACATACTTTTCAGCTATTTTATAAAATCATTGGTAAAAATGACAAAATAATGGGCCAGAGGATTAGCTCAGTGGTTCCAGAGCCTGCCTCACAAGCCCAAGGTCCTGAGTTTGATCCCCCAAAACCACATAGAATGCTGGGCATGGAGACTCACGCCCACCAACAATCAATACCACATACCACAGTGCCGGGCATGGTGGCTCACGCCTATAATCCCGGCACTCGGGAGGCAGAGACAGGAGGATTGCTGAGTTCAAAGCTTGCCTAGGCTACACAGTGAGCTCAGAGCTGGCCCAAACTACAAAAGCGAGACCCTGTCTTGGAAAAAAAAAAAAAGACAAAGTAATGTACATGCTTTATAGATTCTAATGCAGACACCAAAACTAAACACTTAATCCAAAGAGACTAAGAAATCCATGCATGATCTTGAATTATCCTGTGTGTCCAAATTTGCCAGTTTTGTTGACTCTTCAGAAGCCTTTGTATTATAAAATATTGCTTTAGATGAATTCCTAACTGTAATAAAGAGAAATTTTCTAAAGTAACTCTGGACACATTTCCCCTTTCTTCCTCACTTACTTTCTAAATATAAGCTTTCTTATTTGTCATCCTTCTTGCAATATGACTATGAGAACAAGGAAAGAGAGGCATACAAAGATTATTTTATTTTGACAATAAAAACTGCTGGAGTTAGGGAGAAGGACCATGATATGTGTTTAATATTTGGATTGTATATTATGGGAACATCAGATTATTCTTTGCCTTGTAAAATTAGGGTATGCTAAGCAGGAAAACAAAAAAATCCTGTAACACTTAATGGAATGGATCTTAGCTGTTTCTGTGTTGAGATCCAGTTGTGGGTACTGGACTCTTCTAGCCAAGCTCAACCTAAAAATGAAGCACTTATTCCCCTGGCTGCTAGGAAGTTCATCTTTGAGATTTACCTCCACCAGGAGCTGTCATATCCAAAGGTGCTTCCTTCTCAAGGAAGTTCATACCTAGTGACTGTTCAGTTTGGGGGCAGGATTGTCCAACCTCTCAGGTTGTCCAAGGTTCTTCTGATGGAAATTGTTACACAGATTTCTTAGGTGGGGAACTTGGTATCAACAAGATTTGGTAACATTTTCAGAGGGTTTTGCGTGGGTTACATGGATAGACTAGTGTGAATTTACTAACATTTTATAAATTTGTCAACCTTTTGGTGAACTTGATACATTAAAAAAAATTTTATTTTTCTGATTTTGAGGTGAAATGTACAAAAATTATTAAAAATCAACCCTGGCTCCTAAAAATCGAATCCATACAGTTAGTACAAAATATTGAGGTTAACATTTGTTTTTGCCATTCATTAATTTAGCAAGTAGGTAATGAATGCCCCTTATACCATGGAAAGAGGGACTACAACATAGAAGATGTGCCTGTTTTCCTTCTCGTACAGTAAGAGGAATAATACATGTGCTTGTTCTATAGTTAACAATAGGATAATCAAACCAAAAATCTATACTAATTAAGAGAGAGAAGAAATTATTATGATTACAAAAGATTTAATGGGTAATGTGGCATAGGAGTACAGGCTACGATAATGAGTGTTGGTTAGTTAGGAGCGTGCTGAGTGGAGGGAAGGAAAGGAAAAGGTGTCGACATAGATATAGAGCAAGTTGGAGGATACCAGTTGAGCTGAGGTGTTTGGTTTATGAAGGACTGCGGTGGGCAGCAGAAGTGGGAGAGGTTGTTTAGGTCTCGACTGTGAAAGTCTTGAATGGCATGATTGGAAATTTAGATTCTCTTTGGGAAATTTAGATTATCCTTCACAAACAGCTATTGAAGGTTTTTGAGCATGCCACTGCAGAGAGTACTCTATGAACATGGAGTGAGGAGTGAGAAAAATATTTGGAAGACAGTCAGGAGACTACGGCCATAGTGCAGTAGCTAGCCACCAAAACTCTTTTCCATGAAGCCTGGTTTTAGATGCCCAGGAACTCTCCAGAATGGAAAATGGTTTAAAGGTTAGGAATAAGAATATTTTTCCTTCTTGATAGGTTAAGACATGTAGACTTTAGCTTCTTTATTCATTTTGAGTAATGTCTTTAAATTATATGCCCAGCTGACACTAGTCAATATGAAAATAATTTAAAGAAAGATACTGGGGGCAAGTTTTCCCATTGTTTTCACCGATGTACAGCTCCCTTAATGTTCTAGTGTTTAGGTGGCATATGTTAAAGAATATAGGAATAGAGGATCTTAAGTAATAAGGGAATGAGTGCAGGGAATTGCCCACACTTTCACCTCTGGGAACTGCAGCAATATGTTTTTATTTTGAGATGAAAGTGATTTGGGTGCTACATAAATTTACAAGTGATTCTCTAGAAGTGAAATTTTCACTAATGGCTGACCCTGCAGCTATGTCTGGCACCCTCTTTTTATCTTTGCTGATCTTTTTCACTTTGCAAGGATTTTATTTATTTAGTATATTTCCCAGATCTTGTGAAAGCAGTCAAAGACTTAGGAAAGTAGTAAACCTCCTACTTAATATATTTTTGACGTTAAATTCCTTCTTGTTAAGCTTCTATCTACTTTTTATGTGATCCATACTAAGGTATAGAGATAACAATTATTATATTTTCTGAAAGTTCTTTAAATTGCCACACGGTAGTGTTTGGTGTCTATGCATAAACATCTGTGTTTAAGCACACTTTTAATTTGTTTTTCTATAATTAAGAGTAGCAGGGCCGGAGATTTAGTTCAGTGGTTCCGGCGCCTGCCTCGCAAGCGCAAGGTCCTGAGTTCGATCCCGGTGACCAAATACAATGCTGGGCTTGG
Source organism: Thryonomys swinderianus (assembly GCA_004025085.1). Lineage (NCBI taxonomy): Eukaryota > Metazoa > Chordata > Mammalia > Rodentia > Thryonomyidae > Thryonomys > Thryonomys swinderianus. The sequence continues at coordinate 34,302 of PVIC010004257.1, read as the reverse complement.
TGACTCACGCCCACCAACAATCAATACCACATAGCATAGTGCCAGGCGTGGTGGCTCATGCCTGTAATCCCAGCACTCAGGAGGCAGAGATAGGAGGATTGCTGAGTTCGAGGCTCGCCTGGGCTACATAGTGAGCTCAGGACCAGCCTGAACTACAAAGCGAGACCCTGTCTCAAAAAAAAAAAAAAAAAAAAAAAAGAGTAGCAGCATGCTTGCTGTCTGGGTTCTCATTTAGTCTAGAACACCAAACAAACATTTAAAAATAAATGAAATAACAAAGAGCCAAAAGTAATAATCTAGTCTATAAATACCAGATCACCTTAAAGATCCTTTCAGGGAAATGAGATCGGAGCAAGAACTCAAAGAAGAGGTGGGATTTGATGAATACAGAGAAGTGGAAGACTTTTATGATAGAAACAACAGTTAGAACAATGGAATGAAGAATAAACAAAAACCTTTAAAGACAGATCAAAGTAATATAATTTTCAAAAGTTGAAAAGCATGACTATCTTTATAAATGTTAAATTAACATAGATCAAAGACCATTAATCCCATTCACTAATGGGGAACTGGTATAAAGATATGGGCAGTACCAAGAGCATTTGAAGCATTGGATATTCTTAGAAATATAATGAAGTTAGGATATCACTGGTGGGCCATATACAAAACTGGGTAATAGTCCACAAGCCAGTAAACCAACCAGTGTAGTTTTTTTAACAATTGGGCAAAAATTCACATTTCAATATAGGACTTCACTATATGTAAGTCTTTATTTGTAAACAGTGAGTTGAACAAGGTAGATATCACTCAGAAATCTTTGGGTAAAACTTTTAAGCAAGGACTCCAAATGACATTGAATTGACACAATTTATTTCTAAATTTTAGACTGTTTTTCTTAATGGTAGTAACATCAAAATATGAGGAAGATTTTATCATCATCATGTGGGAAGAAATAAAAGAGGAGTAAAGTGTGAGTAAAAAATTTAAGCAGAGAAGAACTCTGAGATCTGTGAATAGTAGACTGATAAATTTAGAGCTGTGAGAAGTGAGGAGCCATTCATTAAAGACTGGGTTATGAGCTTTGATTAAAGAATGTTTTAGGAAATATGAATTAGGTTAAGTAATACAAGAATTATGACCTTCTAGGAGAATCTTTCAAACATAAGGATGAAGGTCAAGTGTGGAAGATTAAGGAAGAGTACACGTGAGAGGCTACTAAAGGGAGATGTTAATGAGTCCTTTTTTCACTTACAGAACCTGTATTAGTCACTTTCCTGTTGCTAGGATATAATACCCAGCACAGGAGTGAAACCTCTACAGGAGTAGAGGTTTAATTTGGCTCATAGTTTCAGGAGATTCAGTCCATGGTCAGCTGACTTCAAGAAAGAAATATCATGTTGAAAGGTGATGGCAGAGCAAAGCTACTTAGTTCATGGCAGCTGCAAAGCCAAAGAAGAAAACAGTGCCAGAGAGGAAGGGATGAGGGACCAGAAGTAGCACCCAAGGCCATGCCTTATGATACTCCCCCACAAATCCAGAACTATGCCTTATTAATCCCCTCAGTGGCTTCCAACCCCATGTACTGGATACGGCGAAGCTTAACTACCTCAGAAACCAGGAATAAATCTTGGAGGAGGAGACTTGTAACTTTGAAAGCATGCATGATGTGAGGAAGAATTGATTTGAAATGAGAAATAAAGATCTTAGAAAATATTTGAGCCACACATATCTCCATGAATTATTTCCCCTACTTGTTCCCTATCTATCTAGGAATCTGAAACTTACGCTCTTGCTCAAGAAGATAATACATGAGATACATAGTGAGTGAATAAGACTTAGAATCCTGTCTTCTTGTCTCCCAATACAGCTGTTTCCTGTTTACTTTGGTTAACTATAGTAGACAAATCATTTATATTAGTTTTTCACTTTGCTGTAGAGGTTTATATATTTACAATCTTACTATCACCATGATACACAGAATATGTTTCTATGACCCTTTGTTTGTATGCTCCCATGGAACTTACTTTGGACAGTGGGTGCCTGTATATGTTTAGCTTTGACTTCATGAGCTTCAGATGGACTTGTGAATTCTTTAATGCCTTCTGCAGTGCAAGATTACTCAGTCACTAGAGTGAACGTGATCAGCACAGAAAACTGCAATCATAATAGGAAATTTCATAATGATAGCTATTTGAAAGGTTTCAGTTTATTTTAGATTATTGTGTGACCATTGCTGTGACAAGTGAAAATACTAAATTCAGAGATTGGTGGTTGAGAAGCCAGAGATAAATAAGTAAGTAAGTCAAATAAGGCATATTAATCTAAAGAACAGAGAAGGGATCCATGTAGTTAGCAGGCTTAGCAGGGAGATCAGCTATATTGTCTAAAAATTATAAACTTCTGTACACCAAGAGCTTCACCAGAAGAGCACAGCTGTAAGGATGATGCTATAGTGAAGTGCCGAGATATAGCAACTCCGGGGAATTCACTTTCTGTCTTCAGCCACCCAGAGCTGTTGTGATTGTGCTGGGTACCATCTCATGACAAGAGCAGCACCTCATCCGTTTTGGTGATGGAAAATATCCAACTACAGATACCGGTATGCTGTATTTAGGCAATAAGTGTTATTCTTACATTTTTGCTAGGTATCTCACTCAGCTGTTCAAAAATGTGATGAATTTTCTCTCAGGAGATGCTGGATTCTGTAGGTCTCAGGTAGTTGCTGATACAGCCATCTTCACCCACCCATATACACTTGCATGTATATATCTTGTGATTTTTTTATGCTCCATAGCTTCTGTCTTCATGTACTCATTTATGGTTCATTATTGTTTGCTAATAATCATGGTAGAAGAAAGTCATTTGGAACTTCTTCAATGACTTCAGTGGTTTTGGTGGGACTCTGTAGTGGTACTTGAAGACTTAGAATCATTCTCATGGGAAAGTACATGTAAGTTTATGTAGTTTGATATTTGCTTTCAGCTTATTGACAGCTATGTCTTACTTGCTTTTAGGATGTGCCAAAGGTGTTATTTAATTCCAGTTCAGATTATAATATTCATAAACTGAAATTAACAACAAATTATTACATTTCTTTGAGAACTATGAGTCATCATTTTACTAAAGTATATACCTTTATTCAATGCTTAGAATCTTTTCAGATCTCCTACTTTACAGATACAACAGTAGATCTTTAGAATCTTTATTAAACCTATGGAGTAAGGCATCTACATTGGATGGAGTATGGCATGTACATTGTAGACATCTGCAGCTTGTTATGTGCATTCAGGAAGCATACACCTGTGACAGATATACATGCCACCTATGGTGCCAAGTACATTTGGGACACATATTTCCCCCCTGAAGCTCTGAAGTGAGAATAAACATCACATTTTAGCAGTCCTCCAACTCTGTGGGAAAGCAGGGCATAGCCCACATTCTTATCAAGAAGTTTTTTTGCATATATCCAAGAGACTGAGATTCTTCTAGATGAAAATTGGGAGACTTGATCCTATGCAAGATTCAACACTCATGGGAAAAGAAGGGAATATTTAAAATGGAAATAACCAAATGTTTGGAATATATAGTTGCTATTTCCTTCTAAACATAATCAATTTGCAAGAATTTCACTTTTATTTTTATAATTACTTGGGCTATTGAAACTATATCTTTTTGATTATGAAAATACAGAAGCACAGGTTTTTTTTTTCTAAAAAGTGTGTTTCCATTTAGGCTTTTCAATAATTCAGACTAATCATCTATTAAGTAATGTAATATGGCTTTTTCTTTATTTTTTAAAACGTGTACATCTTTTGAAAGTTGGCATAAGAAACTGCTTTTAAAACAAACCTCATGGTTTATAATACTTTCTGTTCTTTTTTAGGCTGTTAAAGAGTGTTAGTTGTATTTGTGATACAATTTAGCACTGTGCCATACATTTATGAATTGCAGTTATTAATCATATTCTTTGTACACTTTGGAACCATAAGTATCATAAAAATAGAACCATTACTTTCAAGCTAGTTCAGTGTGATCAGGAAACAGGTTTTTATCTAAAAGACCCTGAAATTCATTTTCTAGTGCAGAATATTTTTCAAATGTGACTTAAATGTTTTGTGGTTTCAGTGGTAGAAACAGAGGAGTGGTAGAACTGGATTTCTTTTAGATGGGTTTGCTCACAAAGCTTTGTACCATCCAGGTTCCTGAATGTCAGAGCAAATACACTGAGCAGTACCAGTACTATCGAGAATATCCATTGGAGGACACTAGAACACAACAAATCAGTGAGAACATAGGCTGATGTAAGTAACTTAAATCTTCAGCACAAAAACCAATTTATTCTCTAAAATCTAATTACTCATCAACTGTAAATATAAGACTACTTATCAATGTTTTTATTGAACAAATTTTATCATGAGTTTTTTTTTTTTGTCTTTCAAAGTTGAGAGTTGAGAAAAATGACTTAGAGCTTCCTGAGGAATTAAATTAATTATTTTAATCACCCAAAGTATTTATCTATAAATTTGCTTGGAAATTTCACTTAATAGCTAAAATGTAACCAAATTTTCATTTGCAAACATATAGAATCTTTTGCAGGTTGTCCAACTGGATTTGTCTGATAATCTTTTTGAAATGGAAAACAGTCAGGGTCATGAAAAAACATCATTTAGAGGTAGTTTTTGCTGCCGAAATGAGATCTCTGAAGCAAATTTATTTAGGTAAAAAGCTTGGTGAGAAAATACCTTTGACATTCATTTTGAGAGACTGAAAACTTTGTCACCACATGTCTTAAGTTTGAACACTCCATTAATTTTAAACCTGAAATTATAATTATTTATAAGAAGAAAATACCATTTAACAATTAGATGTTTTAATTTTCACTGTAGAATAAAATAACACTTGTTTTGAATTTGTCCTCATGGCTGAGATTCTTTAACTTCAGCTATAAATAATACATATGTTTGTTCTGAAAATGTTGGTGCTGAATAGAACTTATTAAGTATATTAATTTTTTAAAAACTCACCAGAATTACATAAGCATTCATACGTAAACTTTTCTTGGATTTATGATGGCAGTGGAAATTTCTTTCCACTTTATACACAGGAGGGCACTCTGAGATCTGTTTGGAAGTGAAGAAGATGAAAACCTCAGAGAATAATTTCCTTCTTGAAATTTCTTCTTGATCCAGAGTATGTAACTGGAAGAATATCAGGAGGCAATCTTTTCTAGTGTAATATTATTATTTTCAATTCCTGTTTTCTATTTCAGAATAGGGTATCAAATAATGAAAACCATTATTAGTATTAGTGCACTAACAAAGTGTCAAGTAGACATATGGAAGTTTGTGAGTGGATCTAGTAAGATAGAAATTCACTTAAACTATTTAGAATCTGTGTGGTGAGTTTTGATACCCAAAGATGGGGTCACTAACCTACTCTGAAGTCTCATGTTCCAAAGCCTTTAGTTAATTTTGGACCAGGAATTTGTTTTCTCATATCCTGTAGGACTAAGCTGCTTGCATAGTTGAAAGGTGGATGTATAAGTGGCTAGTGATTTAAAAGGTATGGTTTTGTGAGTCCTGAATGTGTCCCAAGTGTCCATTGTGGTCAATGTCTTGCTCTGCAAGGTGGGGCAATAGGGAGGTGGTGGAAACCTGGGGAGCTGTGTCCCCTTGTGTGGACTTCAGGTTGCCGGAGGTGTACCCTCTGAGGTCACTGAAGGACTCATTTCTCTGGTTTGTGTTTGGTGATGTAAACCCCAGCGAAAGAAAACTTTTCTCTTTAATAAATAAGCTGTCTCCAGTGCTTGGTTGTAGTGATGAAAAGCTGACAGATACACCAGTAAAAAGATTTTTGCAAATACAAACATTTTAAAAGCATGGAATAGTTAAAATGATTGTGTTCATGATGATTCAGTAGATTGAACAGCCTAATGTTTATTTAATACTATTTTTTCACTGTAATAAAGATATTCCTTAAGAACTGTGTGAGCAGGTTTTAAAGAGTGCAGTACCTGTAAACTAGGGATTCTGAAGACTCACTTCTACATCTTCAAAGGAAGGTCAGGCAGGCAGCATTTCTTGGAACTGAGCAGGGAGTTCTAAAAAGGGTCTGCCTGAGAAGCTTAGCCTCAAGAATGGTCAGGTTTCCATGGTCTGTTGCAGGGTGGGAAATGCCTGACTGCATTTCTGTTCTGCTGCTGCTGCTGTCCCCACTTGGCTGAGGCCATTGAAATGCTGACACAGGGAGGAGGACAACACATTGATGAGGGGCAATGAAGGGCACAGAGCTCTACAGAAAGGTAGGACACAACGTGGTCCAGAGGACAAACAGAAGGCATCCTGCTTCCCAGCCAACTTGTAACCCACAGGAATAGATTCACTGGAGACCCCTGTGTGAAGTCCCAGGCATGGAACTGTGGCTCATGAGACTTGTCTACCAGACAGTCCTTTCTACTTCTTGCTGCCAGACATATGACCAGCAATATTAGAGTTTCTGACATTCTCTCTGCTCAAATTTAACAGATTAGTGACTTTAAAAACATAATAGCAGTTGATCTACTGAGTCTTGTTTTTTATCCTAATCAAACAGTCTTACCTGTATTGTTCTCACAAATTTTGATAAGGATGAATATTCATAAATCTTCAGGTGACTGCTAATGCTGCTGCTTAAAAAGGAAAAATATGTTAAAAATTGAACAGATGGTAGAAATTATGCACAGAAAGCAATCTTGATTTCCTTTTCATTGTAGAAAAGGGTTAGATTTCAAGCAAGCAAAAGTACAAGTACTTTCCTTAATTTTTAGAAGATAATTGTAATTAGTGGAACTACACATTAAATAATTACACATTATTTCACAATAGTGTATAGTTTCACTTTCTTCAAGGTTTTTTGATCTTATACTTTTCAGTGTTATGATGATAAAAATATGTCAACAAAGAACATTAATTTTGTATTGCAATATATATATTCTAATATTTTAGACATGTGATATACCTTTGTTATAATTGTTAAACAAAAAAGGACTCAGAACGATGGTAACAACTTTTTACCATAAGCGATTGTTACTTGACTGTAACCATCTTATTTCTGAAATACAAAAAATGCCCTTCCTTAGCTAAACATGTAGGTCCAGAATAGGAAGAAGACTTTTTAAATGACCACATTCACTCTAAAGCCTGTTCATCTTTTCAGTATCCCATATACAAGGTGTGTATTCTGCCGAGCTGCAGAATGCAGTAGTGCGTGCATATGAGCCCTGACATGACTTCACAGCACAGAGGCCCAGAAAAGTAGACTCTGGACACAGGGCTGCAGGTTCAGTTGCTCAGTGATGCCTCTCTGAATAGCCAAACCTGAATCCATGACAAGTGTAGGTGGGACAAGGGCAGCAGGCCTGGCAAAAAGTGCCACGTTCAGGTCCTCAAAGCTATAATGAACTTGCAAGAATGTCGTATCATAGTACTGAAGATTTTTGGTGGAAAATAATAGATTTTGCTTTCACTTCTTTTTAAACTTCATATCTATTTTGTTACCACACACTGTGACGGGAATGCTTTTGTAGACACATATCACATTTCTACTCAAGTAGTTCTTTTAAATGACTTTCAGGGTTACATCAGATATTACAATGACATGTGAATGGCCCATGGTAACCCTCTCTCCATATGCCAGATTTTCCCTGGATAGTCGGATCTCATAATTGAACTTAGTAGGTCTTCTGCTGGCTGGTGTAGAAAACAAGGGGGTGAAGTTTAACACTCAGTGTAGCCACATACTTCTCAAATTCAACAAGCACCATTCACAAATGTAGTTTCCAGTTCCACTATTACCAATCAAAACAAGTTTGACCCAAACGTGGAGTTTTCTATGAGGAACCATATTTATTCTAGGAGTGACTCTGAAATTGTTTGATTACATTGTATTCTTTAATCGTCAGTGTAGTGCTATGCACCCAATTCATACTGATCTCACTTAACACTTAATATTGGGAAGTATGAGTGCAGTAATGTAGGCCATGTCTTCAGAACTTTCTCATCTTGCATGACTGAAATTCTGTACTCATTAGACAGCACCTACCTATTTCTCCCCTCCCCCAGACTTTGGCAATCTTTATTTTTCTTTCTGTTTCAACATTTCTAAAATAATTTTGCTACATTTTTCATTTGCTTTCAAAATCTATCATAAGGTTTACATCTGCTAATTTACATCATAAAGCTGTTTAAATGTTTTAGCTTTTAATTGCAAAATGTTCTCTATGGTTTTAATTAAAATTGCTATATTGATGAGTTTTAAAAGTGAAATAGATCCATATATCCCTCACTCAGCTTTGTCATATTTTGATGTTTCTGTATATTTTTGTCACATTTTTAAAAAGTTGACCAAATGAAAAGACTCTATATATCCTTGAAACCCTCCATTCTACTTGCTGGAGGAATTCTTCCTACCCTAGAGGAAATCACTATTCCAAATCTAGTGATTATGAGACACATATATGTTGCAAAATTTTAACCAAGGCCAACTTTACAGGCATGTAACCTGTGCAGTGGCACAGGGCTTGCATTTAGAATGCCCAATGCTCGATCTAATGTTGTACTTTCACCATCTTGAACTGTTAATAAGTTTTGAGCAGGCAAGTGGCCCTTGTTTTGTAAGATTCAAATGTTCCTGGGCCAGAGGGTTAGCTCAGTGGTTCCGGCACCTGCCTCATAAGCGCAAGGTCCTGAGTTCGATCCCCCAGTAACCACATATAATGCTGGGCGTGGAGACATGCCCACCAACAATCAACACCGCATACCACGATGCCTGACGTGGTGGCTCACGCCTGTCATCCCAGCACTCAGGAGGCAGAGACAGGAGGATTGCTGAGTTCACGGCGGCTTGCCTGGGCACCATAGTGAGCTCAGGGCCAGCCTGAACTACAAAGCGAGACCCTGTCTGAAAAGCAAAAAAAAAAAAAAAAAAGATTCAAAGGTTCCTTTGATAGTGCGATGTAGCACATTGCCATCCAGTTAAATGAGAAGCAGGAGTCTCTTACTGTTGCAAGTGTGAAAAGGTTGCTGCCATGTAGAGCACACAGAGTCTTTCTCTAGGAACAGGGTACAAGCAGCTAGAGCTCAGAAGGTGGCTTATGTAAAGCAAGTGAATAGGATAGTTAGGTTTCCTGGAGTCCCTGGATTGGCTAATTTTAATAATTTCACCTGCTCTGGAGCTGTGCTTACTCATTTCGTACCAGGCCTCAGAGTGCTGGATCCCAGTAAGGGAAGTGGTTTGGGTGGGTGTGTGCACAATGGGCCCTGAGAGTAAGAGTCGGAGTGAATGAGGCTCAGCAAGCTGCCATTGATGGAGGAGCAAGATATATATAGATCTGCATTTCCATTTTTGCAACACCCTATAAATTATGTAGCATGACCCTATGTTTATCCAGAAATATTATATACTACTCTTTTGCATATTTCAAACTATTTGCTTTATTTTGGCTGTTTTTCTAATATCTATAATCTGTTAATCATTGTCTCTCTCAGTATTTATTATCTCATGTTTTAATTTTTTTCTCATTTATGATTTTTCTTTTAACTTTTCCCTAAGTTCTTTCAAAACTTAAATCAGCTCATTCCTTTTCTAAGATTTTTCAAAACTTAATTCAGCTCATTTCCTCTTGTTTTTTTATGATCTCTTTTATGAGTTTCTGTGAACTGACTTTTAGAGAAAAATAAATTCTAAAAATTCATTCCAAAATATTTAGTCATTATTTCTATCTATTCTGTTCCTCCTTTCCTTGTATTTTTGCCTGAGAAACTTTGTTACTTTCCTTCGTCATTTTTCTTGTAGGATTGTTGTTCTGAGGTTGTACCAGTAATTTTAAAATATGCATTAGAGAAAGAGGTATTTTCCTGGCCTGGCTGTTTGCAGGAAACTCCTTCAGATAAATTATTCGTGTTGTGTGTCTTGAGTTTTTGTTTTTGTTACTATGTCCTTCACAGTTAGTTACTTCCCCAACACTTTTTAATTTTTAGAAGTTTGATACAAGGTCTCGTCACTAAGTAGTCCAGGCTGCACTGGAATTTGGGATCCCTCTGCCTCAACCTTCTGGAGTACTGGGATTATAGACTGTGGTTGGCTTGTGTCTTGAAGTAGTTTTGCCCTTAGAATATTTCATTCATATCCTTGACTCTTCTTTGCATTTTTCTTCCATGTTACTCCTGCCTCTCTTTGTCTCTGTATCCCCGTTTCTCAGCTCTTGTAAAGGGTATGAATTTCATTTCTTGGGAAACTCGCCTCTCGGAAGGATTTCTTTTTTAATTTGTTTTAGGGGGTGTATTTATGAAACCACTATCAAACTGACTCTGTTGCTTTGTGCATAACAATTGGTATACTTCCTGACTCTGTTCTAGAATTTTTCTTATGTTTTTTTTTTTTCCTGCAAGACCTTGGGACCACCTTTTGAAGGACACTAGAAATACATTACAATTCTTCTATAATTAATAACATTGCTTTCCTATTGTTCCTTATTTAAAGTCTCTTTAAACTTCCAGGTTGATATTGATAGTGATATACCTTTTAAGGGTTGTCAAATTTGGTAAAACTTCCATGCAGTTCCTTTATTTAGGATGTAGGATTGGCAAAAATTTTTCCATAGATTAGCTTGTGGCTCCTTATGTTTTAGTACTTGTCTTTCCTCCAGCGCCTATGCACATCTGATGCCGGGTATGTAGTACCTGTCACATCATGGTACATCCCTGGCCCTGCAGTTGTGTTATGATGCTGAGAAGGTCAGTACAGTAAGCAGCAAGATTCCCAGAAGCTGTTCTTCTACTGGAAGATTTACTTTTTTTTTTTTTTTTTTTTGAGACAGGGTCTCGCTTTTTAGTTCAGGCTGACCCTGAGCTCACTACGTAGCCGAGGCAAGCCTTGAACTCAGCAGTCCTCCTGTCTCTGCCTCACAAGGGCTGGGATTACAGGCTTGAGCCACCACGCCCACCTGGAAGATTTATTTTTTATCTCGGAACTGTGAATCACATAAGTGGATCCCACTATATGCAAACCAAGTATATCCCAAATTTAACTCCCCAATATATTCCAGGATTATCTTAGATCATTTTTATACCATCCTACATTAGGGAAATGCAATGGAAGGAAGTCAGTTTTGACACATACAGTTAAAATATCTTTTTTGAGGGGAAAGTAATAAGGGGAAAGAATAAATATACTTTGAAAAGAAAAAGAAAGCACATGTATATAGGGAGATGGCTTGTGGGTGGGCAGGGATGTAGGTAAAAATGAGAATTAACTTGAGTCATATACTGGTACAAATTCCCCAATGTTGAGTGTGATTGTGAGCTGTATATAAAATGTACCAAGAAAGAATTCAATTAAAAATATCTTACCGGGCGTGGTGGCTCACACCTGTAATCCCAGCACTCGAGAGGCAGAGACAGGAGGATTGCTGAGTTCGAGGCTTGCCTGGACTACATAGTGAGCTCAGAGCCAGCCTGAACTACAAAGTGAGACCCTGTCTCAAAAAATATATATATCTTTTTCAAAATTTAATGCTGTCTGATTAATCAGGTACATTGTGAAGACTGCGGAGGTAAGGAGGCCTGAAACTTTTATAAATCTACTTGAGTGGTTGCAAGAATCAGGGACAAATTTTAAAGCAATTTTAAAGTATTCTCCTGGGTGGGTGGGGGCTGGCTTTGAAGTATCTTGACATGAAAGTAACTCCAAGCTCTAGATAGAGTAAATTTTATCTGTACTTTAGGGAATTAATTTGGTGGTGGTGGAGGAGGAGATTTGAGAGGTGATATAATTGGGGAGCCATGAATATCTCTGTAATCACAGTGCTCTTCAGGTAGCAACTCTGTGTCTTGCAAGTTCCTCTAGGTTTCGAGGAGGATCAAGAGACCAGTATCTTGTCTCACATAATTTTGGTATTATCCAGAGTTCCTTGCAGATATAGTAGGCACTGGATACTTATTTGTTGCTTTAATAGTAAATTATATTTATTTTTGAGCTTTCATCAAGGTGATAAACATAGAGATCTTCAGAATAATATACCGTTTAACATTTTACCAGTGAGACGTATTTAATACTTTTTTGCTCAGTAGTTACTTTATATAATTTCTTTTAAAATGCAGCAATGTGATACGAAATATTGAAATACCTTTTTAACAAATATATGCATATATATCATTAGGGTACCTTATAATTATAAGCAAACATGGCTCACATAGACTAATCTGAGGGCTTAAAACAACCATGTGGATTCTCAGCATTGTTACAGAGAGATTATACCATCCAGGCTACAGCTAATCTGTGTATCAAAGAAACACCTAACATACATTTTTATAATAATGTGGTTTGATCTAAGATATTAAGCAGTCACTGGCATATACTTACCTAATTGTTATTTTTAAATTCTCACAGATAATAGTTTGGACACCTGTTTATTAGCAAAGTCCAAAGTAGTGGGATAAAAAGGGATCAAACAGGGCTGGCAAATGATACATGTGCCTGCTTGGCAAGTGCAAGCTCCTGAGTTTGATCCTAAGTACTGAAAAAAAGGGGATCAAATATATATATTGGTCTTAAAAGTCAACTGTCAGCCAAGTGTGTTGATGTATGCCTAGAATCCTAGCTAACTGAGAGGCTGAAGTAGAGGATCTTGAGTTGGAGGCCAAGCCAGCCTTGGTAACAACTTAGCGAGTCTCTGTTTAAAAAATATCGGTTGGCAAATGTTTCAATAGCATTATGTTAAGTGCTATGAGTAGAAAGATGTGTTCATCCTTTGAAGGAGCTTGAGTCTAGGCTAATCCTTTACAGATGGAGTCATGACCAGTTGGGGGTTATGAAATCAACTTAATAGGTCACTTCCAGATTAAAAAGCATTAGAGTGCCTTTCAGGTAATAACAGCCTGTGTCATTTTTCATCTATCTGTCCATCTAGGTATTTTATGTACATATATATTTGTTTATATATTTATGATACATTTGTAACTGTATAAAATATTTTTCTTATTGGGCTGGATTTCAAAAAAGTTTAAAAAACACTGACTGCTACTTGAAAAGACAATACAAATATGCCAGGAACAGTGAGCTACTCACAGTTACCTTGTAATTTGCTGGGGATAGCATAGCAAAGTACTGTAAATCAGATAGCTTTAACAACAAAAACACTTTGCCTCATAGTTCTGGAGGCCAAAACTTCATGATCAAGGTGATGGTGAAAGTTAGTTCCTCCTGAGTGTTCTGAGGAACAATCTGTTCCATGCCTCCTGCCCAGCTTCTGTCTTATTCCTTGGCATATAGATACCTCATCTTGATCTCTGCATTCATCTTCGTATAACTTTCTGCTTGTATGTATTTTTACCCATCTCTATGTTCAAATTTTCCTTTTTATAAGGATGCTAAGTATTTTGGCCTACTCTAATGACCTAAATTTTTTAATTGAATTCTTTATTGGTACAGTTTATATACATCTCACAATCACATATAACATTGGGGAATTTGTACCAGTATATGACACAAATTAATTCTCATTTTTTATCCACATCCCTACCCACTCACACCTCCCCACCCCCTCTATACATACTCTTTTATTTTCTTTCTGAATCATGTTTATTCCTTCCCCTCATTACATTCCCACACCAAATTTCCTATGGAAATTTCCCATTCTATAAAAACTGTCATACTTTCTAGAGCTCATTTGCATCTACAGGTGTTCATATCAAAGAGAAGATCTGGTATTTGCCTATCTGTGATCCATTTATTTCATTTATTAGTATATCCTCCAGATGTCTCCATTTGCACATAAATGAATCAATCTTATCATTCTTTATGGCAGAATAATACTCCATTTTATTTAAAAAGCCAAATCTTTATCCAGTCTCCAATTGACGGGCATTTGGGTTGTTTCCAAGATTGAGCTATCACGAACTGAGCTGCTATGAACAAGGGTATACATCTGTCTTTCTGATATGATTTTTAAAATTCTTTTGGATATATTCCTAGCAGGGGCATAGCAGGGTCAAATGGGGCCCCTAGTCCTAATTTTCTGAGAAATCTCCACACGGATCTCCACAATGGTTGCACAAGTCTGCAATCCCACCAACAGTGGAGAAGGGTTCCTTTCTCCCCACGGCCATGCCAGCATTTATTGTTGGTTGATTTTGTGATAGTGGCCATTCTTTGTGGAGAGGGATGAAATCTCAGTGTTGTTTTCATTTGCATCTCTCGAATGACCAGTGATGTGGAACATTTCTTCATATGCTTCTTGGCTGCTTTGACTTCTGTCTAATGACCTAATTTTAATTTGATTATGTCTATGAAGACTATTTCCAAATAAAACCACATTCTGAATTATTGAGGGTTAAAACTAAAGTGTTTCTAGGAAGACAGACTATAACCCGTAACAATAATTATAATGATCATTTAAAAGTATATATGCACTAATCTTTCTACAAAGTATATTATTAATGGTTACACCCATTCTAAGAAGTAAGTTGTGTCACCTTTACCAGATAATGAAGGTTCTGAGAGGTTCACCAACTGTTAAATTTGGTTCTGTTTTACTTCAAAGCCTGTGTTCTTTCCACTGCTTGTTGATTCCTAGGAGGCTGAAGCTAGCAGGGATCTTAGAGGCCATCTGGTATAATCCCTTCTTTTCATGTTTACTGGGCCAAGAGATAAAAGTGGTACTATTTGTAAAAACCCAGAGTGTTTTCTAGAATCCAGGGAAGCAGTGACATTCATCTTTAGAGAATGACCAGTTTTACTTTGGAAAACCTAGGATGACCCATAAATATTTTTTCTTCCTTACCATCTCCCCAGAAGGTGGAAAAACTTAAAGTCATTGGATCAGTTGAGGAACAAATTAAAACACAGAGGTGTTAAGCCTTTTGTCAGGGGTCCCACAGTTTATATGAGAGCATTTACTTGCTATGACATGAATTCTAACAGTGGTGGCAGCGTGTGTGTGTGTGTGTGTGTGTATCTGTGTGTGAATATGTGTATGTGTGTGAGAGAAAAAAAGGAAAGGAAGGGGAGGAGAGATCGAGGGAGGAGGAGACACAAGACAGAAGAGAGAGAAAAAAACGAGAGAGTTCACTCAAAAGACAGTTTAGTTCAGTGAACCAAGTACACATTTCTGTTTTTCAAAGGGAAAATGAAATATATTTTTAGTATATTTTTCTATAATTGTACAGATCTCTTTGTTCACCATTATGAAGAACATAATCTATTTGCATAAAGTGTAACTGGAACCAGAGGAATTTTGCCAGTATATGAATAAGTAAAAGTTATCTCGATCATGAATTCTTTTTTTTTTTTTTTTTTTTAAGACAGGGTCTCGCTTTGTAGTTCAGGCTGGCTCTGAGCTCACTATGTAGCCCAGGCAAACCTTGAACTCAGCAATCCTCCTGTCTCTGCCTCCCGAGTGCTGGGATTACAGGCGTGAGCCACCACGCCCGGCACGATCATGAATTCTTAATGATTATTATGAACAAAAAGAGAAACAAAGGAAAAATTGGGATCTAGTAACAAATTTGTGTGACTGTCAGAAGAGGGTGGTTTCTGAAGTTGGACTCAGATTTGACATTTATTATTTCATATTACTTATATGTAAAATAGGTTTCATTTTGATATATTTGTACATGCATATAATGTACTTTGATTATTTGTACTCTCCATTACTCCTTTCTTCTCTCTGATCTCCTTCCTCTTCTATATAGTTTCCCTTTTACTTTCCTGAGCTTTAATATTTTTTAGTTATTTGTGGGAAAACTTAACTTTCTTGAGTTTTTGTTTCCATGACTTAAAAACTTGAGATTATCACAACATAGATTAGATTAAATAAGAAAATGTATGTAAAAGTAGAGTTAGGAAAAGAAGAAATCAAGAGTAATTGCTAGAGTTTTGGTTTGAACAACTACAGAAAGCTGGGCAATTATCACCATAGAGAAATCCAAGGAATAAACAGAATTTTGAGATGAAAAAAAAATCAAGCATCCTGAAAGATTTTACATACATATTTGGCATTAAAGTAGAATTTTACATAGAGGAGCACATAGAGAGGACATGAATACAGATTTGAGAGTTACTGAAGTATAGATGACCTTTACAGTCATGGTGCTGGGCTAGAAATAATTAGATTGGTAGTCCTCTCTGGTTCCCCTTTGCCTCATTCCATCAGGGTGCTTAAATAATTACAGGAGTAACTTACCAATATGGCAAATTATGGGTGGCTCAGATCCTATTGCTCTTTCTAACAGTATCTCTACTTCTATTTTTTAGTTTCGAGTTGTACGATACATTCATTGAAATATTCAATTAATCACCTAAGTGAATACAAATGTGTAATGATACTTATCTTTCTAACAGAATAATAAAAGGAATATTTGTCCCTTTGTCAAGAGTTACAGTTAGTGTTCAGTTATCAAGAATGACCTTGCCGTAGAACTAAATTGAATTATCTGGGCACATATTTAGCTTTCACTTGACTGTGCCACTAGAAGGGATGCCAGGAGCATTGCTACCTGTCAATTTAAGAAAAATTAGAACAATAAAATCTAACCTGCTGTTACAATTTTTGTGTTTGTGATTTAGGCTCCATTTCACATGTTTTATGTCAGTTTTATAGCAATGCACTCATCACTAACACCTCTGGGCACAAGTACAAAGTGCTGCTTACAAAAAGAGCAGATTGCCAAAAACCAGGTTCTGTGTGAACCCCCACACTCCTTCTCAGGCACAAGCTTGCGTCAGGAGATGAGTCTCCTTCTGTGAGACCTGAAGGTTTGCACACTTGAACTTTCAATGAACCAAATCAAAAGAAATATGTGTGACTCAGGGATCTCGTAACAGACAACCTTTCTGTATCCACAGTTACAGTCCTTTGGAAACCTGATTAATCTTAATAACCAATTTAAGTTGTGAAAAAGGAAAATAAGAGTCAATTTGTTATTGCATAGTTATAATAAAAGTTATACTTCAATAAATAGAAGGTAACAAATAGCGCTCACCACACCAGATGCTGTTCTGTTTTACACGTCACCTATATTAACTCAATCTTATGATATTTCTATGAAGTAGGTCATATTATTATAGTCATTTACAGATGAGGAAACTAAGGCACGGACAAACTGAATGAATTGCAAGCTCTTTCAAGTGAATTGCTGGAGCTTGGGCATCCTAAGAAGTGGACTCTGACATGGAGATTTGCACACAGAAAGTGTACTTTGGGAGTGCTTCCAAAATACACATAGGGAGAAAGGAAGACAGTAACGGGTGGGCAGGAAGAGAAGTTAGGATGTCATGCAGCATCAACAAAGTCTTCCATCAACCCCACAGGGAGTTCAGGAGGAGACGTGGCTCTGCACTGGGTTCCAGAACTTAGATCAGTTAATGCTTTATCTGAATATTCTGCAGGTTACCCTGAAAAAGGTTGTGACCTTGGGAGAAGCCACTCTTTTCAGCAGAGGGCAGCTGCTGGTGAGGGCTGATGTCTGGCTGCAGCCTGCTGGTCACACTCCCAACAACTGGGAAATAAAACCTCTTCAGTGATGAAGGGGCATCTGGTTGGCACATCACAGAGCCTACTGTATGCATGTAGCTGGGACTGAAAGGTAGGATGCCTGGCCTTAGCATCCGAGTTGTAAACACTGCACTGCAGTGCAGTACATAAATAATAATAAGTAGTATTCATATATTTGAGTGGGTGGTTGGAAGTATTCCTAGGAGGTTGAATATAGTATCAGACTAAATGATTCTTAGTATATTTTTCACTTAGATACCTGCTAAGACAGCAGGCTCAACTATTATGTAAGCATTAGTTAAGATTCCTTTGGGTAGAAAAAAGGATTTTTTAGCATGGATGTGACAGAAACCAACTTGGGTGTCTTAAACAGTGACAAAGGAAAGACAAAGGGTGCCTCACGGAGGCAAAAGGACACCTGGGCAGCAGTCTTGGAAAGAACAGGCCCCAGCTGGGCCTCTGCAACCAGAACCAGGGGCGTGCACACTGCTGCATCTCGGCCTTGGCTTCTCATACCGCACGGGCCCCTCGTACACAGCAGTAAACACGAAATATCAGAGCAACTAGAGCTATTCTCCAGCTTTTTATTTGAAAGCCAAATGTCTTGGAGAAGCAACCCATTGTTTAAGTCTGCTGAGGAGGCAATTCCTGGGGCCAGAAGACATCATTTTGTGTGGAGTTTACAGCTCTAGATTTTATTAAGTGAATGGGGACAGACACAGTTCCTAAAAGCAAGGTGCTGAGCAGGTATTCTCAGCATGTGCTAGAAACTTTATAACCATTGGAAATAAAATTTCTGCTGTTTGACCAGTTGGACAGAGTCAGGATGAAAACTGACCTCAAATCTCAGTAGTCACAGCTGAATTCTTTTTCTTAGCTTCTTGGTCTCTGTAGCTCTTATGGAAAGAACGTTATGGATTCTTGTGTAGCATGACACATTCATGGTGTGATTTAACTGAAGTCCTCTGGATGCCCCATTTAGCATTTGGTTTTTGTGGCTGCTGAGTTGACTCCTCCTGGTCATATCTGAACATCCATATCGCTGATGATTTTAAGTGCTTTGAAGAGATGTCCTTCTTTCCACTCTGCTGTGCTTTGTCACATGGGGGTTATGCCTGAGGTCCAGACAGGGTTGATGGAAGGGCACCCTCCCTCTTTAAACCAGAGGCTTCATTGTCTTGAGCTGCTGTGACTCTTATTTTTTTCATTTTCACTTCCAGTTTCAGCTCCCTACCCAATCGCAGTTCCTTCCTGCCCCTCGACGTGCTTCTGTACCTGGCCACACTACTGATATGTGCACTCTTCTCCCTCTCACCAAGTCACTATCTTTCTGCAGCAGCTGAGGGCCAGTTAGATCCCGAGGGCACTTTCTCTTTTTCTATTCAGGTTTCTGATCTCTGCTAAGGAGGAAGTTCAGTTTCAAAAGAAGTAAGCAAATTTCTCATTACTATGCGGTAAGATGTATGCAAGGATTTGGTCCTAAATATGTGTGAGTCCCAAGACCTGATTTTTAGTACAAAAATAGCATTCTCAAACTTTTGGGAAAGACCTACAATGTTCCCTAAACTCTACACTCTAAATATCGCCTAAAGAAAAGAACAAGAAAGG
This sequence comes from Thryonomys swinderianus, assembly GCA_004025085.1. Classification (NCBI taxonomy): domain Eukaryota; kingdom Metazoa; phylum Chordata; class Mammalia; order Rodentia; family Thryonomyidae; genus Thryonomys; species Thryonomys swinderianus. The sequence goes on along the minus strand of PVIC010004257.1, from coordinate 15,164 downwards.
CAGCCAAAACATGGTTACCCTCTTAATCTATCTTTCTCTCTTTCTTCTTGTCATGAACTTTTATTTGCCTCACAGACTTACATCCTGGGTTCTCCTGCTTTTTTTTTTTTTTCTTCAGATTAGGGTGAGTCCTGTGTGGATTTTCACTCTGACAGCTTTGTTTGATCAGGCTGGCATCCTGATATTTTGTGGAAGACCTGAAATTCTTTTTTATCTTCAGTATGAATTTTGGAATTCTCATATGAGGTTTCTTTTTTTTTTTTTTGAGATAGGGTCTCATTTTGTAGTTCAGGCTGGCTCTGAGCTCACTATGTAGCCTAGGCAAGCTTCAAACTCAGCAATTCTCCTGTCTCTGCCTCCCGAGTGCTGGGATTACAGGCGTGAGCCACCATGCCCCGCACTGTGGCATGTGGTATTGATTGCTGGTGGGCGTGAGTCTCCATGCCCAGCATTGTATGTGGTTACCGGGGATTGAACTCAGGACCTTGCACTTGCGAGGCAGGCGCCAGAACCACTGAACTAATCCTCCGGCCCTCATATGAGGTTTCTTAAGGCAACTGCAGAAATACAACTCCCTAGGAAACTCCATGAACTCATTCTCTAGGCACTTATTGATGATATGTACCTCAGTGGTTCTTAAGCATTCTGTATCTAAAATTTCCTGAGTGCGAGGCTTAGAAAACATATGCTCTGATATCATCCAGAGCCCACTGACTCACGGGGCCTCGTGATCATAGCAGACCATCTGTATTTCTCAAAAGGTTTCTTAGTATTATAGTTTACTGCCACTGGGATATTTTAACAACATTTTTCTTTTCCTCCCAAGGTTATTGGCAAGCCTTCAGCGATTTGAGGGTGGGTTAATCATGGCACTGAGGTTGCCTTTGGTGGGCTTTAGTGAGAAGGCACAGACACTATTCTTTGATCATCTTGGTCTCACTCTTCCCTGTTCTTTGTGTCATTTGAATATATTAAAAATATGCTAGAAACTGTCTTTGCTTAAAAAAAAAGCCCTTTTCTTGGAAGGGATTGTTCTGTAGAATTTAAGCATTGAGAGAAGTGTCCAAAGAAGAAATATAAATAGCTGCTGTATTTTGAGAAACCAGTAATTATTTTTCTGGTCTTTCTGAATATATGCAGAAATTGATGGCTCTATTCTGATAGTATGGCATAATTAATAGTAAGTAAAGGCAAGTAACAAAAGAAAACATGCCAGCTTCCAGCCCATAAGTGAAACTTGGGTTTTATTCCTACGTGTATATATTTACCTGGGTTTTAAGATACGTGTTTATAAATCGTGTCGGGAGGACTTGACACATAAAAAAGGCTCCATTTGAGAACCACTGAAACCAGCCCATGCACTTCCTACCACGGAGCAGGAGCAAGCTGCTGCAGAACCTTGCCATTTGAAGTATAGTTTGAGCTGATTTTAAGCTCACTGGGGAGGCACCAAAGGGATTTATTAATGAAATGTCAGGAAAGATTGGTTGATTGCTCTGAGTAAAATATCTTAAGACTTGAGCTGAAGGAAGAGGCTACTTAGAAGGTTCATGCAGTGGCTTGGGCTAGGATACTTACAACTGAGATGGAGATAAATACATGGGCTAGAGAAACATTTTGTAAATAAGATATGTAAGACCTAATCATTGGGTGTTGAGGTTAAAGAAGAGAAAAAAGGGTAGCATATAAGATAATATATCTGTCACTTGGAGACCGAGAATGTCATTCCCTGAACTGAGAAATCCAAGAAAATGAACACCTAGTCTGGGACATGCTGAATTTGAGCAATAAGTGGGATGTGTAAGGGAAAGTCTGGGCTGATAGTATAAAGAGAAGTATGATGTGAAGATAGAGATTGAGGATGATCATTGCTAAGAAGGATTGCATTTATTGGATGGACAGTGTGTAGAAGAAAAGAAGAGTGTCTATGAGAGTGTCCTCATTATTAACAATTTAAGTGAAGATAGAAGAATGCATTTTAAGGCAATGCCATAAAATGTAAAATTAGGGAAGTATTAAGTGAAGGGAAGAGAATTTTCCAAGACAGGGTTAAAAGACAGTAGTTGTATTTGGGAGATGAGTTGGTGTGAGCTCTTGTGATGGGCGTGGATTTGGCCTGCAGCCTTAGGCTGTGGTGCCATTGATAGAGGTGGCTAGAAGCTGCCAGGTAAGTAGCACCAAGAACTATAATACTCAGGGCTATAATACTCAGAGCTACAAGGCGCTGGGATCCAAGGCTCAGAGCTGTGGTGTTAAGGGCTAGGAGCCACTAACACTCAAAGCCTGAGCCCACTAACTGAAAGGAGCAGCACTTTGCTAATTTTGATATTTCCATCCAAATTGAGCAAAAGAATCTTCCACTGGTTGGGAACAGATCTGTATCGTCATCTCACCAAAGAATGGCAGAAAAGATGATCTCGTATTTCTAGTAACTCTAACATTTTATGATTTAATGTTTTAAAGTTATACATAAGCAAGCATGAAATTGCAGGGCCTTTAATGTACCTATTTTGATAGAACATAAATTTTTATCATCTCTTCTCCAAGATCCATAATCTTATGTAAATTGGAGCTTGTCAAATTTTGTGGTAAAGCTGAAGACTTTACAATTTGCATGCTGAATTTTGCATGATGTTTCTTGCATGCATAATACTAAACATCAGTGTAATTCTTTCACATTTCTTTCATGAAATCACAGAATTTCACAAGTGGAAAAATCACATCAGATATGCCTGAAATCTACTTTGATTTTCCTGAATTGAATCCAGATGGACCTATAAAACTACATTTGAGCACATAACTAGTAGAAACCAATGGTTTATAGCATGAAACCATTCAAGTTAACTCTACTAAAATTATTGTTTCCTGGTCTATAATTACCTAACTAGTAAGTTCAGTCCTTTTCCACATTAAAAATTTCCTCCAAATGATGAACTGCTAACTGCAAATGATTAATTACTTTTTGTCCATTTGGGTAATCAGAAGTCATTCCATTTTAAAAGATACTGTGGTGATCTCATTTTAAAATCATGCTTTTGTTTGTGTTACAAAAAATGGAGCACATGTGACCATGGAATAGACATTTTTTTGTGTGGTCTCTGTCCTTTGGTTTCCTAGTTCATCTGAGAACTGTAGTAGAGCCAGGGAATATATGTACAGTGCTTTTGGAGGAGGAATTAAATGTTAATGAATCATTCTTTTTATTTCTGGCCTTGTCCAGTGGGAATGGAGAGAGCCAGTGTATACAAATGAGAGAATATGTAATGATCAAATGAACCTAATTAAACAGAATCTTAGCACTCACATTGTTGAATAGGAAGACTTTGACATTAGCATACAGTCATTATTTTAATTAAGGAAATTTTAAAAGCTTGTTAACATTCAAATCTGATCTGCTCACCTTCACAAAACCCCTATAGCTTTTCGTCATTTTATTTCCACTGAAAAGACAGAAGAACAGAAGAATACAGAGTGGATTTTGTAATCATCATTTATAACAAGAGGCTCCCCAAGGTCCTTTCTTAACTTGAAGGAGCAGAGGTGGTAGGTAGACTCATTTGGCTGGTGAATGTGCACTGGGTATTTAACTAAGCTCTCGGGACCCAGGGCTGCGGGCAGCAGAGTCAGGACCTCTCTTGGAGTCTCCATTCATCAGTCACTGCCACACTGTTTTAGTAAAACTGAGTGACTCATGCAAAGGGGACCCTTTTTTTAGCTCATTATCTACAAAGGAAGGATCAAAAAGAAGAGGGAAGATTTCGAGCTCATTTTTACCTGGAGGATTTTCAAGTTTGGGAGAAAACTTTCACCTGGGTTTGTTGTGTAATAGGATCATGAGATAGTGAAATTAGGGATTGGGAGTGGATACCAAACTGAAAAAAGGATTGAATTTGATGAAGAATCTGCAAGTAGGCTCTGGATTGCAATTCTTTAGGGACAGTGTCCAGAGGTAATATTGATTTGTGCTCCTACAAATATGTGGTCAAAATTTACCTGGACTTTTTCCTAATGAACCTGGATTTTGTTATTTGTGTGAAACTTTGTTAGAAAATAATTTGAGGGTCATGTTAGTTGAACCTTGGAGTTAGCTGAAGCTGAGTTATAGGCAATTTATACAAGCCAGGTCTATGTCAGTATGTGTGTGGGGTCACCAGCATGATGTATAGATGGGAGGGTGATGAGTGGCAGAGCCAGGAGGGCGAGGGGCTGGCAGTAGTGCTGCTCAGGGTGAAGAGTTCCTGTGTGTTGCTTTATGTCACCTCTTGTCTCTTTTACTTTAGTGGTGATTAAAAAAATAACAAAAGGGCCTGAGGTTTAGCTCAGTGGTTCCGGCACCTTCCATGCAAGCGCAAGGTCCTGAGTTCGATCTGGTAACCACATACAAGGCTGGGCGTGAAGACTCACGCCCACCAGCAATCAATACCACATACTGCAGTGCTGGGCGTGGGGGCTCACACCTGTAATCCCAGCACTCGGGAGGCAGAGGCAGAAGGATTGCTGAGTTCAAGACTTGCCTGGGCTCAGAGCCAGCCTGAACTACAAAGCGAGACCCTGTCTAAAAAAAAAAAAAAAAAATCAGGGTCTTTGAGTCTATAAGGTTTTGTGTTTCCTAATGAACACTTCAGGGTTTTATGGTTCCTCTAACTCTCCAAATCTCTAGGAGGCAGAGCCACTTCCACTTTTAGCGATAAACACCCATGGCCTATATGGAGTTAAAATGGGGCGGAGTGTAGATTAAGAAGGAGGATGGAACCATGTGGCAGAGGGTGGTGAGAGTTGGTACAGCAGGGAAAATGAAGTTACCTAGAATAACAAATTGAAACACTGAAATAGAAAACATGGCTTTCTTTTCTTACCAATTTTCCCTGGTAGTGTGACCCTGACAAATTCACCCAAAGGGTAAAAGGCCTAAGAGAGAGATTTAAAGGCTCTGCCAGACAAGCAGTTTTCTAAGATGTTATCAATGTGAATACTGCTTTCTGCTTTTTGCACTGGATTAGCAATCACTAGAAGGCTTTGTAAAAATCTGGTTAAGTACATTTAGTAAACTCAGATTGAGAAAATGTGTTTCATTTTGTCCTGGAGAGAAACTTAGGTTCTCTCTGTCTGACAGTGTCATATGCGTGCCATTAGCTACTCCAGTAAATATTTTACAGCTGGGATCAAAAAAATAAAAGATTATAAACTAGCAAACCTTTAAAAACTTATAGCTCATTAATAGTGTTTCACAAGAGCAAACAGAGCTTCTCATCACCTAAGATGAAAAATTCACATTTAAAACATCAGCAGCTATTTAACAAAGACATAATTATAAATAACGTCAACAAAGACTCCTTTAAAAATTAATATTCAGATCAGTTAAGCTAAACTGAACCTCTGCAGTGCTTTAGATGTGTGACCACTTGGAGGAGCTGTTGAAGGCTGATTCACTTTCAGTGGGAAAGTTCCTAGAAATGACTGTACTTGGTCTTGGAATCAGAGTTAAGTCAGCCATGGGTAACTGACCAGCCTCACAGAATGCAATGTAGAGGATTTGTCTTACAAAAAGATACTATAAATTTACTGGAAACTCAAAGCCACTATTTAATAGTATTTCTTGGAGTCTACCTGTTCTAGGTAGATATTTATGATCTATTTCATCCCTAAAGTCAATCATTTACTTTCTTTTTTTTTTCCTTTATTCTCCTCTATTTATGCATTTGAATCTTATGCTGGGCATGTAGTATGCATAAATAGTTAAGGTCAGGAATCTAATCTATCAAAACAAGTTACTTGTAAAAGATCATTGTTATAAGCAAAACAAATTAAGTTTATATTTAGTTGCAGGCCAAGAAATTGAAGGGTAATGGACAGGCATTTGTTTCAGGGTAATTTGTTTTAAGTGGAATAAACAGCCAGTTAAAAACTGCAGTGCCATTTGTTTTTAACATTTTATATACATGTTTGTAGATTTGTACTAGTGGAAGAGAGTAAAATCTTTTGAACCACTCACATTTGGGTTCTTCTGTTCCTAGCTGTGCCGCTAACTGGCCATATGACCTGTGTTAAATGAATGAAATTTCATAAGTATCGAGTTCCTTTCTTCAGCACTGCTTACTTTGCATGTGGTTATGGGGATTCGGTGAGCTAGCATACACAAGGAACCTGGGGTGTGCTAACTATAAATGTAAGGAATTCTGTGGATATCATATAATTACAAATAAGATGAACTTTCACTTACAAAAGCATTACAAAATTTGGATCTGAAATGAATTGAAGAAGAAGCATAATGCCGAGGTTAAAAGCAGTAGCTTTGGAGTGAGCCAAACGCGGCCTTGAGTCCCGTCTTTGTCATCCAGCAGCAGCATGTCTTTGCCTGCTTATCATTCTGGGAACTGCAGCGGCGACCTCTGAACTTAGGGTTTTAACACTGTCTTTGCTGCAGGTGATGTGTGAGGGGAATGAGGAGTGAGAGTCTTCGTGGGTTCTCGTCTGCCCCACCATATTTGTTTGGATTGGGCTGAGAAACTTCTCAGGGCAGCAATGCGCATCATTATTGCTGGGTGACCAGCAAGGGACCTGCTGGTCCTTACAGGCACTGTTTGGGCCTCTGGCAACTCAGGGCTTGCTGATGTGGTGGGTTGGCTGCAGCTGGTCTGGGCTGCTTGTGCCAAGGCTGGGTCTTTTAAAGCAGATCGGATCTCTCTCTTTTTTCCGGTGACCTTTCCTGGCTTTATCGCTCTCCTCCCTGATAGCTTCCCCTCCTTTTCTCTTTCTTTTTTTTTTTCTCATCAGATAAGCTCATGCAACTTGTCTGCTTTAATCTGTGTCTTTTTTCTTTTCTTATCCCAACACTTGTTCAGGGCATTAAAAAAAAAAAGGCTTTCTTTACTTTGGCTTTAAAATTGTTTTTCTCTTAGGATACCTGTTACTGCTATGGATTATAACATTGATTTACAGATTAAAGGAACACTGTCTTTCTTTTTGCACTCCTACAGAGCAATCCTAATCCTAGCAAGGAAAAATGAGGCCTCTGAGTGTACAAGGGTTGGGAATAGGATATCCTGGGGAAAAGAAAGAAAAATATTCCAAGTTATATACTGCATCTTTTAATTCAGAAAACATTTTGTTTTGATGAAATTAGCTCAGCAGAGAAGGCTTAAACATAACCTTGACTTATTTTTGTGCTTCAAGAGTACTTGAAGGGGGAAAACTGATTCCTAACTTCCTAGCTGTCCTGCGAAGACAGGTGTGTTTTATTATCATGATCTAGTTCTTTTTTCAACTGTTGCTACAGCCTAGAATGAATGTAGCTGCTATAGAATTAAGATGACCACATTTTTTTCCTGACAAAACACTTGCAAAAATCATATTTTATGGGTCAGGTTGCCTCTTGATGTTACTTTGCTTCTATCATCCTCAGTACCTTAGTAAATTTCTGGGGAAGAGCAATGATCAGATGGCAAATATAAAGTATTCATGATGTGCTTTCCATGATTAGCATTTTATTTTAGTAGTGTATTTTTCAGAGATTTTAATTGAAGTATTCTTGGTGAGATAAAATGAGACATACCATGGGCTAGTGTAGGGGTTAGCAAACTGTGACCCCTGAAACAGATTGGCCTGTGGCTTATGTTTATAAGTCTGAGAGCAAAGAATTTTCCTTTATTTTTTTTTTACCTGTTTAAAGGGTTGCAAAGCAAAATAAAATAGAATATGTGACAGACACTACATCCTGAAAAGCATAACATGACCATTAATTGGGTGTTTACTGAAAAAACTCACTGACCCATCATGAGAAAAAAACAAAATAGCAAAATTATCTACCATTCTATCTTTATAAACATGCTGCTTAAACAGTAGTGCATACTGAAGGCCACACTTTGTGTTATAAAATCTCTTTTTCCGTTTTCATATTGTAGATAATGCTACGTCCCAATGAGATAACTTCCTCGTAGTGCTTTTTGCACAGTACATACCCAACAGAAAGATACCTTTCGCTGCATTCTCAACAGCGTACCTCTGCAGCTTTGCAGATGTCTGGCGCCTCATAAAGAAGCTATAAAAAGATTTTCCTTAGGTGGAAAGAGAACAAGATATTTAATATGAAAATGTCTTAATTTTCCAGCATTGTATAAAAAAATAAAAATGTGGGCCGGAGGGATAGCTCAGTGGTTCCAGCACCTGCCTCACAAGCGCAAGGTCCTGTGTTCAATCCCCGGTAACCACATACAATGCTGGACGTGGAGACTCACGCCCACCAGCAATCAATACCACAAGCCTGAACTACGAAGTGAGACCCTGTCTCAAAAAAAAAAATTAAAAAAAAAATAAAAATAAAAATGTAAAAGCTTTTGACTATCTTAATGGCAAAACAGCGGTCGGAGGAGCATGTACTTGCTGCTTGGACTTCAAGTGTCTTCCTTTCAAAGTAGCAGGGGAAGATCCATAGCTCAGCAGGCCTGTGTTTTTTTTTTTTTAATGGAATGAATCACTTAGGGATGCCTGAGGGAGAAGCATCTATTATATTGTTTCAAAAACGTTATATTAACTTGTATTATTGAAGCTTAGTATTGATATTTTTAGATATATGTAAAAGTAGAAAGAATAGGACTCATCAGGGATATTGGTCTTTCTGTTTTTGTGATTTTGTGTATGTGTGTGTGGAAGGTTTTGTATAGAGTTATTTTCATCTGTTCCTTAGGTGTTTGGTAGAATTCTCTAGTGAAGTCATCTAGACCTGGAGTTTTCTTTGTTGGAAGATTTTAACTAAAACTCAGTTTCTTTCAAGATTATTCTTGTTATCTCTTTCAGCTTGAGTGAACTTTTATTACTGATTTCTTTCAAGAAAACTGTTTATTATTTTTAACTAGTACAGTTTATTGACATAAAATATTTCCTTATTATTCTTCTAGTGCCTCCAAGGTCTATACTGATATCTTTCTTTCATTCCTAGTTCTGGTAATGTGTTTCATTTCTTTTCCTTTGTCAGTTTTGCTAAAGGATTATCAGCCTTATTAATATTCTCAAAGAACCAATTTTTAGTTTCATTGATTTCCTTTATATTTTTCTGCTTTAATTTTACTGATTTACGTTCATTATTGTTTTCTTACTGCTTGCTCTGGGGTCAGTTTGCTCTTTTTGTCCAGTAATATGGGAGGTTAAATCATTGATCTGAGATCACTCTCATTTTCCAACAAATATTTGATTTTTTTTTTTTTTGAGACAGGGTCTCGCTTTGTAGTTCAGGCTAGCTCTGAGCTCACTATGTAGCCCAGGCAAGCCTTGAACTCAGCAATCCTCCTGTCTCTGCCTCCCTAGTGCTGGGATTACAGGCGTGAGCCACCACACCCAGCTTGATATGTTTATTTTTAAGCATTATTTTAGCAGCAGCTCATAAGTTTTCATGTTGGATGCTCATTTTTATTCAACTTCAACATATATTGCAGATCTCTTATGACTTCCTCTTTGATCTATATTCAGAAGTATGCTATATAATTCCAAATATTTGAGAATGTCCTTTTTTTTTTTTTTTTTTTTTGAGACAGGGTCTCACTTTGTAGTTCAGGCTGGCCCTGAGCTCACTATGTAGCCCAGGCAAGCCTCAAACTCAGCAGTCCTCCTGTTTCTGCCTCCCGAGTGCTGAGATTACAGGCGTGAGCCACCACGCCCGGCTAGAATGTCCTTATTTTTAAAATTTATTTCTAGGTGAATTTCATTCAGTCAGAGAATTTACTAGTTTGTATAACTATAGTTCTTTCAAGTATTAAAGTTTGTTCTATGGTCCACACCCTAACCTATCTTGCTGGATGTTTCATATGCTTTTGAAAAGGTATGTTCTGTTTTGTTTTTTGATGTTAGAAAAATAGCAATTAGATCAAGTTGTTTAATGATGTTGTTTATGTTTTCTATGTCTATACTGATTTTCCTGTACATACTCTATCAATTACTTATATTTCTTTTGCAACCAAACTGAATATCATTAGTTAGGGGCTATTTGGACCATTACCTTTTATGTAATTATTGAATTGATATGGTTGCGTTTGTCTATTGATTTGAAAATCTTAGTTGTTTCTATTTATTTCATTTGATTTTTATTCCCTTTCTCTGCTTCTTGGGGCCTGTCTGCTTTTGAGTTAACTGAATATTCTTATGATATATTCAGGTGTAATGATATTCTATTGAATATCCATTTGACTAATTATACCTCCTCTTCCAATGTTCTTAGTGATTTGTCACAGTCTGCCTTTGAAAAATATTATGTTCCTTTGAAGAACAATTTGAAAACCTCATTTAAGTGTGTTATTTCTCCCTTTTAGCCTTTGAGTTATTTTAATTTTCTAGTTTAAAAAACTAGGTCATTTGTCCTAAAGAAATTCCTGTAGAGTTTATCCCTGTTGCACCTAATGTCAACACTCACAGAATCTTGTTGAACAGCTATACTGACATTTAACATTTCTCCCATCTTTTATATTTTTTATTGATTGATTGGTTGAACCAGAGATATGGTCAGATTCAGTTACACTTTTCATGATATAAACATGCTTCCATCAGGAAGCATATGAAGTCTGGTTACTTTTATTATCTTAACAGGCATTATTTTTTTCGTGTTTTTTTGTTTGGTTGGTTTTTTTTTGAGACAGTCTCCTTTGGTAGTTCAGACTGGTCAGGCTGGCTCTGAGCTCACTATGTAGCCCAGGCAAGCCTCAAACTCAGCATTCCTTCTGTCTCTGCCTCTCGAGGCTGGGATTACAGGCATGAACCACCACGCCTGGCACTGTGGTATGTGGTATTAATTCCTGGTGGGCGTGAGTCACCACGCCCAGCATTGTATGTGGTTATCGAGGATCGAACTCAGGACCTTGCACTTGCGAGGCAGGCGCCAGAACCACTGAGTGAAATCTCCTGCTCTGTCTAGTTATTTTGATAGGCTTTAAGAAGAGCCAAGAAATTTCCATTTTTCTTTTCCTGGTACCAGGGAACAAACTCAGGACTTTGTGTTTTCCAGAAAGGTGCCAGTGAGCTACATCCCCAGTGAAATCACCATTCTTAAGTTTGTTTAGCAAGGAAATCATTGAAGGAGATTGTCTTTTTTGAGATTGAATAGTGTTAATTGTGAAGGATGAAGATCCACAATAGGTATCAGAATTAGTTAAACAACTAATATTGTATATTCCTTTCAAAATTCAGCTGCCCTTATGAAGTTCCTAGCCTGAAAGGGTTGGGTGAGAAAGCAAATTATGATCCTGTGGAAGAAGTGCCCAGAGAAGGGTCTCAGAATGCTGCACACGAGTGCACATTTAGGGTATGCTCTCTCAGTCCTGAAGGGGTCTGGAGTCCCACTTTCTCTGACAGCAGATGACTTCTAACCAAAAATGGAAGATGGTGTCTTTATTTTTAGGTACTGCTTTAAATAAAAATACTAGTATTACCAGCATTTTATATTGCTCTTTCACTTCTATTTTAGTCCCTAAATGTATACACTAGGTTGTAGGCATTATTATGAGTTAGCAGTGTAAGCTGAGACAAGAATGAAGCATTGTTCTTTCATGCCCTGCCCTCACCCCCCAGAATCACTTGATTTAATGATACAGTTTTTACTTTACTGAATGGCTTGTAAGATGTTCTTTCATATTCATAAGAATGACAAGAACACTATACAGAAAGTATCCAAATATCATCATTAGTTTCTATTTCTTATTGAAATCATAGGCTTTTCATAAAGTATTTACATTGAAATTTTCATAAAATGACCACTTGGCAGATTTTTTGGACTGCTGCTTTCTGATTCCTACCCTCAAGGTCTTTCTGAGCTTTCATAAATACGTGAAAACAGATCTGTGAGAATGCATTGATATATCCTTCTTCATATAACCAAATGTTCCAAATAAATATCACCATTTATTCAGCCCAATTAAACCATTCACTATAAACAACCTTTAGGAGTGGCTGCTTCTTAACATGAAATACCAAGATGGTTCTTATTTGAGGGAAACAAAAAAACAAGCAAATGACTAGAAAATTCATAACTTTGGGACTTTTTGCTTTGGTAAAAGTTAACCCATCTGTCCTGCCTTATCTGGTTACTCAAAAACAATTTATTAGGAAGCTATTCTCTGAATTGGCAGGCCTTTTGGAAAATAGGCACCTTTTAATTATAATGCATTTTGGTTTCTTTTGTTTTCAATCTTATTTCAAAACTTAGAACAGTACCTGCTTATAAGACAAGCTCAGTTAGCATTTGTTGTATGTGAATAAAAGCTCTGTAGACTTGCTGAGAAGTTGGTTCTCTATTAAGTCAAAAACTCTATTTTGGGCTGGAGATTTAGCTCAGTGATTCCAGCGCCTGCCTATCAATCATATGGTCCCTGGTTCGATTCCTGGTAACTACATACAACAATACTGCACATGGTGATTCACACCCAGTAACAATTAGCACTACACCCCACAGTGCTGGGCATGGTGGCTCATGCCTGTAATCTTAGCACTTGGGAGGCAGAGGCAGGAGGATTGCTGAGTTTGAGGCTTCCCTAGGCTACATAATGAGCTCAGGGACAGCCTAAACTACAAAGGGAGACCCTGTCTCAAAAAAAAGAAAAAAAATTCTATTTTGTTTCACCTATAATATGAATTCATAATAATCCTGTCTCCTGCAATCCCTAGAGGTAAATGCTAAGTCTTAATATTTGATAATTCAACACAACGCTTGGCCCATTATTTACCAAAATGAAGATAAAAATCTAAGACATATCTTATTGATGGTAAAGAGCGACGAATTACAGTTTTTGAATCGTGACTTGCTTTTGATCTTTGTAATCACACTCAACAAAGGCAAAGCAAGTGGTGGTTTCCCATTGTGAGAAAAGTAAGGCCAAAGAAAGTGAACCAGCTTCCCATAGGCCTCTAGTCAGCAGATGGAAGAAGTGGGAGTAGGACACAGGCTCCTTCTCTAGTTGTGTTCTACTATCCCATATTGTTTCTTTCTGTATATGAAAGGCAATTCATTAAAAGTAGGAAAGCAAAAAAAAAAAAAAGTAGGAAAGCAGAAGACATACCTTATATGTTTTGTAATAGTAGTGTTAGAGAAGGAACTTATCCAGTTGTAGAGTTTGATACCTCCCTTTATGTGTACTGTTAAATTCCAGTGGCCCATGGTGCAGTTTTAGCTATAAGCCCCAACTTATGTCTCTGTTCTCATTCAGACTACCTAGGTCTCAAACCCACAATGTACTAAAACAATACATTAAATAGTTTACTCAGATCATTTGTGGTGGGTTAGCTCATTGTTCAAGAAATATTCATTTTAATTTCTTCACCCCCATGAGGAATAGGTATAATGCCCTGCCCCTTGACTTTGCATGTGGCCATGTACCTTGCTTTAGCTAGCAGGATACTGACACACATGATATAAACAAATGCTAATGCAGTTAGGCTATCCTCTTGTACTAGTTGCTTTCTCATCGTTATGGCAAAATACCTGACACCCACAGCCTAAAGGAGAAGAGGTTTTTTTTGGCTCACAGTTCCACAAGGTTCAGTTCATGCATATTCAGCTGGCTTCAGAGAAAATACATCATGGTAGAAGGATATAGTAGAGGAAACCTCCTCAACATATGGCAGATAGGAAACAGAGGGAGGAGCCATAGACAAGAATATGCCTTTACACGGAGGGTTAGCTCAGTGGTTCCGGCGCCTGCCTCACAAGCACAAGGTCCGGAGTTCGATCCCAGGTAACCACATACACTGGGCGTGGAGACTCACACCCACCAACAATCAATACCGCATACCACAGTGCCAGGCATGGTGGCTCACGCCTGTAATCCCAGCACTTGGGAGGCAGAGACAGGAGGATTGCTGAATTCGAAGCTTGCCTGGGCTACATAGTAAGCTCAGTGCCAGCCTGAGCTACAAAGTGAGACCCTGTCTCAAAAAAAAAAAAAAAAGAATATGCCTTTATGGGTTACATTCCCAGTTACCTACCAGACTATCTCCTAACAGCACATTCAGCTGGGGAACTCATCACTAATGAGCATAGTGCCTCCAAACCAATCACCTTTCAAAAGGTCCATCTCTGAATACATAAGACTGTTGGGGGAACATGCTAGATTTTAACTAGCACAGCCCTTGAATTTCTGCCATTATCACTAGCCTCAGAAGACTGGGAACACCATGGATCAGACCCAGTTGGAACCTATGGAGCAAAATCCAGGGGAGCCCAACTGAGCTCAGCAGAGGATTTCCAAATGGGCAAGAAGAAGATGGAGAGGTCACATGTAAGAAAAATAATTCAAAGGGAATGTTGGTAGTAAAAATGAAATAACGTCACCAAGGGAATAGTTTAGCTGCGATACATTTTATGAATGCAATTTGTCTGACTTTCTGGGCTATTTTATGTCTAGCACTGGAATTTAGAGTGTCACCATGGACCTTTTGATTTAAAAAGGAAGAGTTTGCATGGATGTGACTGTGAGGACATGTAACACTGGCTCTTAATCTAGTCATCTGGTATATTTAGTGCATTCTATGTGGGCTGGGTGTTCCACAGTTGAGCAGATCTGTTTATAAGTATCTCATGAGAGTGGTTGAGCCGGAGAAAGTGTCTTAAGACAATCTTTGAGTTTGTTCTAGTCCCACCTTGAGAGGTGAGAAAGGTTTATCCTCACACAAAAAGGAAAAACACAGAAAGTCATAGTTGTGAATAGTCTATGTGAGTATAAGAAAATCTATGGCCACAGATAGTAAAATTGGACCAGAATAACAATAGTAACATTGTCTCCTGCTATACTGGTTTAATTAATTTTTTCTTAGATTATTAGAATACACAACAGGGCAAGGTTTGGGTCTTTTCCAGTAGCTAAATAGGTTATTGGTTATGGGAAAGGATATTGCTTCTATCTGGTTTTTCCATGTCTAAAAGTGAGTAAAAGGTACTCTTGATAAATGAATACCTTTGCTCATGTCTGTATTGGTGAAAAATGGATCCTGATCAATATTTTTTTTTTTTTTTTTTGCTTTTTGAGACAGGGTCTCACTTTGTAGTTCAGGCTGGCCCTGAGCTCACTATGGTGCCCAGGCAAGCCGCCGCGAACTCAGCAATCCTCCTGTCTCTGCCTCCCGAGTGCTAGGATTACAGGCGTGAGCCACCACGTCCGGCATTGTGGTATGCGGTGTTGATTGTTGGTGGG